>JAEQBH010002190.1:0-276080 GCA_016808115.1 Tetrastigma voinierianum
TTATAAGTAATTTTTGCATTAATACATTAGTTGATAGAATGTTCGAAAGTTTAAAAGTCGAGGAAACTTTTAAAACGGAGTTTTATTATATTAGCAATGTTTAGTTATCGAAAAATGTCAACATGATTTATCATGTTTAACTTAAATGGTAGAGTATTCACGGTTTCGTAATCATACTTTACTACCTTGAATTTAAAGTGTATTAAAAAAAAAAGCTAAATGCTGTGGATATAGTCAAAACTAAATAAATAATTGCAAAGTTAAAAGCAGTCCCAAAAATCATGACGTTTTTTAATGAAAGAATCTACTCATACTTTAGTTAGAGCCTAATTCTTTGAGATGTGGGCCACCTAGTAATTGGTGTTAGAGGAGCATTTTAACGTATAATATGAAAAATTAGTCAAACGGTATAAGCTTATGGGAATTAAAGGGGGTATACTTCCCTTATTAGTTTCGAATAAGTGGGCATGAAATAAAGTTTGGACATAAAATTTTTTTAGAGGATATTATAGTACAGTGGTTAAATAACTTACCTTCAAGGTAGGTTTGCCATTAATTCGAATTCTTTTGAAACCCGTTTATTTAACTATTCACGTACAAATATGGGACCGCATATGAAAAATGATTCAAATAAAAATCTTATAAACACGGAGGAAGAAGGATCGCAATAATTTTCAAAACTCAGACATATCACATTATTAGGAGGGATTGGATCACATCAAAATCTTCAAAAAACCAGAGCATTGACATTGATGTTTACATCATAATTATAAGGTGAAGATAATGAAGGATTATGTGAACGAGCGAGGCGTATCGTATGTCCGTACACCCTCGCATGCAAAAACAGCCATTGTTGTCTATGTAAAATTAAACAAAAATGTAGTTACAATGCAGTTGGATTCCGCAAATTATTATAATCCATGTACATGTCGTCATAATAGTTTTTATTTTTATTTTTTTATTCGATAGAAAGATTGAAACTTTCTTTTCTTTATTTTTTTATTTTTTATTTATTTTTTAGTTTCACGCCCACTGAAACCACATTTATATCTCTTTTTTCCTTTTTTTATTTTTTTCGTTTTATTAATGTTTTTCAATTTTCATTTGCTGCTTTCTCTCCTTTTTCGGCCGGCACCCTATATTCTCGGTGCTCTCAATTCTCGCCGTCGATCTTCTTTATTCGTCACTGTCTTCGGATCAGGACCCTTGCATCTCGGGGAAGTGTTCTGTTGTTTTATGTACTTTCTGTTCGTTTGTTGTATGCTGTGGTTGGATTACGGCTATGGTGTTTGAAGCTAGGTTGTCTGCAATTGAGGATGTAATTTAGGGCTTGTGGGTAGTGGTGGGGTGATTGACGAAGGTTTTGGATACGTGGGTGGCTCTGTTGCAGGATCCATACGGATGTTGGGTGTCCTGTTTCTATTTGTGGTCGATATTGCAGGTGAGTTTTAACAAGGAAAGTTTCAGTTTCAAGATCTGGATTGGGTTTCGAGGATGAGGTAGTTTGATCTGTTTGTGGAGGGTTACTTTTGTGTTTCGTGTTTGTGATTGTGTTCTAGTTCGTGGTTGGTAGAATTTGGAATCTGGGTATTGTGATTTTGTTTTCCAGGGGTTGTTGATCAATGGAGCCCAAATTCGGTAGTAAAGCCAACCATTTGCGTGGTCCAGTGGTGTCTGATTTGAAGCAAGTTGGGAAAAGGACTGTCGAATGGGATTTGAATGACTGGAAATGGGATGGAGATCTTTTCAGGGCTACTCAGCTGAATTCTCTGCCATCAGATTGTGGGAGTAAGCGGTTCTTTCCACCTGGGTCTGAACCAGTTACTGTGGGTTTATCAATCAGTTCATCATCCTCAGACGAAATAAATGTCGATAACGGGAAAGGGAAGAGGGAACTGGAGAAGAAGAGGAGGGTTGTGGTTATTGAAGACGAGGCATGTGATGAACTTGGCTCCCTTAATTTGAAGCTTGGTGCTCCAGTTTACCCTATCATGGAAGGGGCAGTAAAGAGTGGGAAGAAGAGTAAGCTTCTTGGGACTACCCCGAATCGTGCAGTCTGTCAAGTGGAGGATTGCAGAGCTGATTTGGGCAATGCCAAGGATTACCATAGACGACACAAAGTTTGTGATATGCATTCCAAGGCTAGTAAAGCTCTGGTTGCAAATGTTATGCAGCGGTTCTGTCAGCAGTGTAGCAGGTCTGTTGGGTTTATACAATTTTGTATGTTTGGAAAAAAATCACAGAATTGACAAGAATCACAATGATGGTCATCAGATTAAGTTGCTTTGCTTTCAGTTTGAGCTGAAGTCTTAGCTTGAATTTTGCCCTGTGTATCAAATATGTTTGTTTCTCCAATTGTATGTAATTTGGTTATGCATATGGCAGGTTTCACCTACTTCAAGAGTTTGATGAAGGAAAAAGAAGTTGCCGGAGGCGTTTGGCCGGTCATAACAGACGGAGGAGGAAAACACACCCTGATAATGTAGTCAATGGAGGTTCCCTGAATGATGAACCAGGGATTCGTTATCTTTTGATGAGCGTGCTCAGAATACTCTCCAATATGCACTGTAAGTATTTGTCTTAGTACCAATAGGAATATTTATTGGAAATATCCTCCCAGCACTGATTTGTTTTATTGTGCATGATCAGCAGTGTGTTAGTGATTGATATTAGAATATTGCTTTTCTCATCAACTTATCAATAACCATGCAAAGATAGTAGTACTCAATTGTCTCTGTGTTGGATAAATTGTAAACAAGTTGGTGGGTAATTAACATGGTCTATATATATAATGTATATACACATATAGAATGTAAGCCTATACTTGCGGATGTTAGGATGCCTTGACATGAGAATGATTTCATTGATACCCGCTTAAATGAATACACCATTACTGTGAAAATGGGCAAGGTGTTTACTTTGAAGCTTAGAATGGTAATACAACATGCATTTCACTCCCCTTGTTGTTGTATTCTTACCATAATCTTCTAAGAATCTAAGGACGATTCTTAAACAAGGGTTCAAAATAAAAATAAAAACAAAAATATCAGGAGTTTAGAGAACCTATTTTGATTTCTGAGCCTTCTCAAGATTTGGACAAAAATTATTTCTTATTGATAAGTATTCCACGCCTTCATCACAGTTTTGACGTTTCAGGATTTGGTTGCATTTTTAAACCAGAGATGGATTTGCTGCTGAAACTGAAATTTGAACATTGATGACTGTGAAGCGAAGGGTTTTATGGGTGTGTGAAAGTGATAGAAGGCTATAATGTTGCCAATAGCAAACAATTAGCGTTGCTTCTTGTTGAATTGCATTTACCATTTGTTTGAATTATGAAATTTATGGTTCTTAAGCTGTCTTTTGTGCTTTCTCCTGTTTTTTTATGCCTTTCTCTGCTCATTGTATATGTCATGTGTACTCTCTCTCTCTCTCTCTCTCTCTCTCTCTCTCTCTCTCTCTCTCTCTATGTCTCTCTTTATATATACTTCCCTTACCTATTTATTTGGGTCCCTTTTGTGGCTGCATTGCTTTCATGCTCTTTGTTTGCACCAACTTCTTGTGTACATCCTTGTATCATTGCCATGGTGCTAGGACTCCAGTATATCTAACTGAATGCCATTCTGTTATATATATATATATATATTGTGATTTTTTTTGTGTTACCTCTTTTTGAGTCTCGTGATTGGCATACTAATTTGACTTCGCAGATTCTGTCTTATATAAATTGCAGCAAATAGTTCAGATCAAACAAAGGATCAGGATCTCCTGTCTCATATATTAAAGAACCTTGCCAGTTCTGGTGGCTCACTAAATGAAAGGGATATTCCTGGGTTACTGCAAGGATCTCAAGATTTAATGAATGCTGGAACTTCTGTTAGAATTCCTGAAAAGGTGCCAGATATGGTTTCAAATGGTTTTGAACTCAATAAAATTTTGGAATCAGCCTCTAAGATGACTGATGGCGATAATCTTCAGGCCTCTGAGACCTATTGGGTCATGCTTGATGGAAACTTTACCTGAAATGGCAGAGAAAAGAATATATACTGATGGTGCTCAGGGTGGAACACAACAAACCTTGTCTCGTGCCCAACCCACAATTAGATTTCCCACAGGAGATGATGCTACAGCCATGGAAAATGTGCAAGGAACCACGCATGGGAAGATCAAGTTGAATAACTTCGACTTAAATAATGTCTATAATGATTCTGTAGATTGCACAGAAAACCTAGAGAGGTCTTGTGCTCCTTTAGTCTGAGGACCAGGCCTGTGATTGTGCTCTTTTGGTACAACAAGACACTTACAAGTCAAGCCCACCCCAGACAAGTGCAAATTCAGATTCAACTTCTGCCCAGTCTCTGTCTACTTCTAGTGGAGAAGCTCAGGTATATCTTCTTGTACTTGCATGCTTAAGGTTTTTTATTGATACTGTTATCATCATGCCCTTAAATTCCTGTGTTTTGGGGGATTGTGACACAGAGGTGGCAAACCATCCTGTTTATGTTCCTACTATGGTTGGAATGAGCATTCAATTTCTTAAAATTGGGTAATAGTTTCTATCTAATTGCCAAAATTTATTTTGGTCTTTTCCATGGGGAGTCCATTGATTTATCTGAAACAGCTCACTTTTCATAGATAAGCTTTTCTTATGTTCAACCTGTATGGTGTGTTATATTGATTTAGTACTGTGAAAGGGGGTGAAGTTATTGTTGCAACACCCATAAATTTTATGGACTTTATATCCATATTTAAGAAGATATTCATTGTAAGTTGCAATATGGGGGTGGGCCCTTGTGGCCTTTCTGTCCTGTTGATCAATAGGCAGTTGAATGGTACATCTGAATTCTTAGGTCTGTAATATGGCTTCAAGTAGTCCCCTGAAAGTGATGTAAGATAGATCATGCTCTATCACTGTTCAGAGACTTTAAATGGAATATTTACTAGTGTCTGGCATTGCATGATGTGTAGACCCTTCTTTTCATGGATTCCCTATCTTTCTCTGTGCTATTTTTATTGTCAGTCTTGATGAGAAGGGGTCAAGGTGTTGGGAAATTTACTGGAAAAGGAAGTTCAAGTGCTTGGAATAGAGGAATTAATGTGCATGCATTTAGTATATTTCTGATGATTCTAGAAAAGGAATGGCTGTGGGTCAAGCGTCAAGTTGATGTTTTGCAGTAGATTACTTATCAAAAAAGAAGAAAAAAAAGTTTTGCACTATATTTAGAACTGTAATTAGGTGCTGGACTCGGTAATGGATGATGCATGACTACCTAAAATTTTTATTTAGGACTCAAAAAATTATTTTTTTCTTAACCCTAACCCAATCACCTCAATTTTCAGAGTCGCTGGAATCGAATTGTTTTCAAACTCTTTGGAAAAGACCCCAGTGATTTTCCTCTTGTTATGAGAAAGCAGGTATTTTCCGATCCATGACGTTTTTAACTGTAATTCTTTTTGAAATATGTTCTGAAAAAATATTTGATTAAAAAAAACATTTTGAATGTGCAGGTCCTTGACTGGTTATCCCACACTCCTACAGAAATTGAGAGCTTCATCAGACCTGGTTGTATCATATTGACCATATACCTTCGTCTTGGGAAATCCACATGGGAGGAGGTATGCTTCCTTATGGGTTAGGGGTTGGTAACTAATTCCAATTTTTGGCAGTACTGATCTTCCTAATCACCATTGCTGCAGCTCTGCTGTGATCTAGGCTCCAGTTTGAGTAGGCTTTTGGATATGTCCGAGGACTCTTTCTGGAAAACTGGTTGGGTATTTATGAGAGTGCAAAATCGTGTAGCATTTCTATATAGTGGTTTGTCTCTGTCTATTCCTTTATTATGTTTTTGTTTCCTTCCTTCCATCAGAATGACGTTTTTGTGAGGGTGACAAGGCATTTTGGTTTTTTTAATTTGTGCTGCAGGTCAGGTTGTCCTAGACACCCCCTTACCATTGAAAAGCCTTACTTGTAGGATATCAAGCATCAAACCAATTGCAGTTCCTGTCTCTGAACAAGTTCAGTTTGTGGTTAAGGGTTTTAACCTTGCTGGATCTACCACAAGGTATCCTTCATTTTCTTTGGGCATGCACCAAATTATGTTTCGCCACCTGTTTTTCTGTAATTCAGAAGAAATATTATCTTGAGGATTAGGTCTTTCCTACTGCACTAATACCAAGTTCCCTTTGCCTATTTTCAGGTTATACCAATGCGGCTTGAGGGAAGGTATTTGGTCCAAGAATCTTGCTATGTTTTGACAGAGGGTACGGATACATTCATTGAGCATGATGAGCTCCAGTTCCTCAGCTTTCATTGCTCTATACCAAATATTAGTGGGAGGGGATTTATTGAGGTCTTTTCTTTTCTCCTTGTACTTTCTCTGTGAATACTGTTTTGTCGGTTATTTTAATCGGTGAAATGTGCTGTGTGTGTACATGCAATAAAGTTTGCCAACGTATGATAAAGATGCATTCTAAATATTCCTGCTGGAAGTCTGATGAGTTCACGAAATGATGGATCCCAGCCATGGATCTACCAATGAGTTATATTCCGATGATTTTTATCTGTTGTCATTACTAACATGTACTTGTTTGGTTGCATTCAAGATCTTAAGTTGGATCTATATTTAGTTTGTAGAACTCTTAGTATACACATTGCATAGAGAGTTAGAATGGTTGAGTTTGACTTAAGTTGCTGTCACTTCGATGGTGGAATTTAATTTTGGAAATTCATGAAAATTCAGATAGGGTTGAACTGTTGTTTCTTCCCCATTTCTTTGGGTCATATGCGATTATGTTTGTTGCTTTTAATGGCAGATAAAAAAACACTTTAGATCTGCCTCAAATCCTTCCCACTTTCTTTGGAAGAAAGTAGTGTCCTTATTTTGTAATTATGTATTTTGGAGCATGCTTTTTGAAGACAATGCCAGAATACAAATCTTGTTTATCTCTTATTAGTATTGTCTTTGAAAAGTGCATCCTAAATTAATAAATTAACTATGGAGATGGAGGTATTTCGATTGTTGGGGAAGAGGGCTGTGTTGGAAGTTTTGTCCAGAAGAGTACACCGTGCTTGCCTCTTGTTTCTCTCTAATGTTTGCATTCGGATTTTCTCTTTCCTACCACTGAGGAATCTTGTATTTCATTCTAATAGGTGGAAGATCATGGTCTCAGCAGCAGCTTCTTTCCATTTATAGTTGCAGAGCAGGATGTATGTTCTGAGCTTTGCATGCTGGAGGGTTCGATAGATGTGGTTGAGACTGCTGAAGACATGCTTAGAGAAACCGGAAAAATGGAAGCCAGGTATCAAGCCCTGGACTTCATCCATGAAATGGGTTGGCTGCTTCATAGAAGCTCCTTGAAGTTGAGATTGGGTGACATGGATCCCAATCTCGACCTCTTTCCTTTCAAAAGGTTTAAGCATCTCATGGAGTTTTCCGTGGACCATGATTGGTGTGCTGTTGTGATGGGTATCGTGTTCAATGGAACAGTAAATTCTGGGGAGCATCCTTCCATTGAAATCGCGTTGTTGGAAATGTGCCTCCTTCATAGCGCTGTTCGGAGAAACTGTAGACCCATGGTGGAACTACTCTTGAGATTCATCCCAGACAAAATCTCAGATAAATCAGGTCCCAGTGGCTCCAACTACTTGTTTAAGCCCGATTTTGTCGGTCCTGCGGGTTTGACTCCCCTTCATATAGCAGCCACTATGGATGGCTCTGAGAATGTCTTGGATGCATTAACTGATGATCCTGAACTGGTATCTCCATCTCATCTCTTGATTTGCATCACAATTTTAATAATTCTGACTTCTTACAAGGATGATGCTCTCTGGTGTTGACAATAGAACACCACTTTTCTCCTCCAAATTTTGCCTTTGTCATGGAGTCCACTTAAACCATTTTGCATTCTAAACAATCCAAATACTCAGTTCATGCCTGCTTCTGTGAGGCTTATCATTTTTTTTGGGTGAAAAAAGACTATGAATAAGGAAACTTACACATACGATTTAAAGATAAACCACAATAATCTTCAAAGCCGAATTTTATAACATCCCTAGGAAAATCTGAGCACCAAATATTAGGATTAGTACTATAGATATCTTTTTTAGCTAAACAATCCGCTGTTCTATTTGCTTTCCTATAAATATGACAACTGTTGTAAATATTTAGATCTTGAGAAAGTTTCCAAATATCCTTCATTAATAGAATAATTGAACCGACACCAAACATTGCTTATCATTAGGACTGCATCAGGTTGCAATTCCTATTTTGCTTCTGATGAGGTCTGAACTGACACATAACATAAATTTTTGTGTGCTAAAGGATCATGCCATTTCTGTTTCCACTGGAGTTTCTTTTCTTTCTTCACTTTTGAGTATTTCTAAGCGATGACATGGACTCTTCCATTTTCAGGTGGGAATTGAAGCCTGGACGAGTGCCAGAGACAAGGTTGGTCTGGCCCCAAACGACTACGCATCCTTGCGAGGTTACAATTCTTACACCCAACTGGTCCAGAAGAAGATTAACAACAAGTTAGACAGACATGTTGTTCTTGATATCCCTAGTGGTGCCCTCTTAAACTGCAACACCAAACCGACGCCAATGCCATCTGATGGGCTCAAATCATTGACAGTTCCGAGTTTGCAGATTGAGAAACGAGCAGCTCACCGATATTGCAACCTATGCGAACAGAAGCTGGCTTATGGAAACATGAGAATGAGAACATCATTGGCGTACAGGCCGGCAATGCTGTCGATGGTGGCCATAGCTGCTGTCTGTGTATGCGTGGCTCTGCTCTTCAAGAGCTCTCCAGAAGTACTTTACGTGTTCAGGCCTTTCAGATGGGAACTACTGAAGTATGGATCCAGCTAAAAATTAGGTAGTTTTATTGTCTTTGTACCCAGACCAAAATTTGCCTTTATTTAATTTTATTTAATAATTTTATAAATTCTCTGCAGGAAGGATGTAGAGTAACCATGATCCATGTGTAGATTTTAGCTAAAGAGCCCTATATTATTACTTACCTATTTATTCTAATCGATTTTAATTTCATAAATGAAAGATGAGATACATAATTAGGGAAGTGATGGCTTGAACAGGTGGAGGAAAAATAAATCTGATGTGCAGGTGGTGAAGGGAATAGTGAGTATATATATATATATAAAAGATTCTACAAAGCAGTTCTATGCTAACCTCTTTAGTGTGAGTTAGAATGAGTGTGTGTCTCTTCAGGTGGCTTCTTAATCTTTATCTCTGTGTCTGCATAAAATACTTGGCAGGGGAGGAAAGGGACTTGGATTCCTTATTAATGTTTGATCCACTTTTCTATTTCTTTCTCATGCTATGAAAAATAATTTTAATTTATCATAACAAAAAGTTGAGATTAATCTTAATATGAAAGTTCGTCCTTCCAACTGAATTTATTATTTATTTTTAAAACAATATTTTTACTAACTGTTCAAATTCTTCCTTTAAATAATCATCAACTTCATTATATAGACTTCAAAAAAAATTTTTTTTTTTTTTTATTATATATTAGAATTTTTAAATTAAAAAATATAATTTATCAAAAGTCATCAAAATCTCTCTCCGTAATCAATTTTCATGGTAAATTTTATTGGCCAATACTTTAATATATATGTTTTATTTATAAAAAATTTAGAAAACAAAATGTATGCTTGAAGAAGAAGTGAGTCATGTCCCAAATGATCTTGTAAGAAAAAAAAATTCACAAAATAATTGGTGATTTAAAACAATGATCAAGCCAAAGTATAATTTGTGACTACAATTTATTTTTTTTTACGTTTTTTTTTTAGTATTTAAAAAAGTTAAAATTATAATTAGTAACTATAGTTTTAGGCTTAATATTAAAATTATGGTTATTAAAGCTATGTTGTAATAATGTTTTGTGAAGAATATAATATTACTAATAGGTGCAATAAAAAACTATAATTTTAGTGATATGACAAAAAAAATACTAGTTTGAATATTATTTAATACAGGAATTACTTTTAAGAATTTTTTTTTATAATTATTTTGGGACATCACTTCATAAAAATTAGCAACTAATACTATTCAAGTTAAAAAAATTTGTTCAAGTATGTATATTTAAATGTAAATTAATTTAATACAAAAAAAAAAAAGGGATATTGGGGGGTGGCTGGGTGGGTGGGGTGGCCGGGTGAGTAAGGGTAAGAGGTCATTTTACATATCAAACAAGTATGACTCCAGCACTCGAACTTCCAGTAGTTAGAAACGAAACACCCAAAAATGGCTTCGGCTTCGATTTCTCTATCCTTCTCATCCTCCCTGATTCCCTCTCCTCTTCTCCAAGACAGGAACAAATCTACTTCTGCAATCAAACATAGAGACTACCATGCCTCAGTTTGCGGAGTTATTCGCTGCGCATTCGCTTCGCCAGCGAGAAGGAAGTCCACTTCTTCTTCTTCTTCTTCTCCCGCTGTGGGTAAGAAGAAACTGTGGAAACAAGGAGAATTTCCAGGAACTTCGGAGGCGTTTATAGAAGGAAGATCCAGAAAGACGCCAATTAAGAATATCAAGAAGAAGCTGGACCGCAAGGAGAACGCCAAGGCCTGGGCCAACACTGCTGCCGAAGCCATGTCCGATCTGGTCCTCAAAAAGCAATGGCTCCAAGCTCTTGAGGTTGTTTCTCTTCTCTTCTCCTTTCCCTTTTCCTTCATTATAATCATTCTTAACTGCCTTTACTGGCACATTAAAGAATCTAAATTTAATCGGTGTTTTGTCTCAATTCAGCTTAATAGTTCCTTCAGGTTTCACTTCTCTAGAATTTGTAGCTCCTTCTATACCTAGTGTTTTTACGATTCCATGTATTTGTGATTCCTTTCATTTTCGATTGCATTTTGAGGTAGCATCCTATTTTCTAATGTGGAGCTCTTGCCATAATAGGGAATTGAATCATCACCACAGTTGAGGTCTAGGCTCAGTTTCATGCTTTTCCACCTTATTAAATTCCACCAATCCCCGCCCCCTTTTTCTTGTCACTGGTTGTCATTTTTTTGCCAATGACCAGAATATACCATGATGGATTTATGTATAAACGACTATATCAAAGCGCAATGGGGCAGTCGAGTCATCATTGAATATCTAAGCACTTAATATCTTTGTGTTTTTGCTGCCTGGAGTTGTCAACTAACGTATTCATTTGCCCTTGAAATACTCACATTGGTCTTCTTGGTTGGGGTGTGGCCTGGGTTTGAAAATATTTTGGTTCTTTCCTTTCCCTTAGTGTTTCTGAAGGGGGTTTTTCTTATCTTGGGTGTTTCTATTTCATGATCATAGAATTTATATTACCCTGTTGCTTATGGATGAAAAACTGGATCTTATTGTTTTTCCATATAATGGTGGGCGATTCAACTGTCAGGTATTTGAGATGCTCAGAGGGCTGTGCACATCAACCAAAAGAAGGGACTTATGAAGCTCCTTGTTCTGCTTGGAAAATCTGGCCAACCTCTTCATTACTCCAGCTTTTTGACACAATGGTTGAAGAGAAGGATGTGAACCCACCACTGAACTTTATACAGCTCTGCTTGCTTCTTATTGTAGAACAATCTCATTGATGAAGCATTCTCAATCCCTCAGCCAAATGAGGAGCCGTCCTAGTTGTCAGCCAGATGTTTTTACATACAGTACCCTGCTCAAGGTTTGTGTTGATGCTTCTCGATTTGAGCTGGTTGAGTCCCTTTATGAAGAAATGGATGAACGATCTATAAATCCAAATACAGTAACACAAAATATAGTGTTAAGTGGCTATGGGAAGGCGGGCAAATTTGATCAGATGGAGAAAGTGCTATTGGGAATGCTTGAGAGCACCTCAAGCAAGCCTGATGTCTGGACTATGAACACTATTCTTAGCTTGTTTGGTAACAAGGGACAGATTGAAATTATGGAAAAATGGTATGAGAAGTTCCGGAATTTTGGAATTGAACCGGAAACGCGCACTTTTAATATATTGATTGGTGCTTATGGGAAGAAACGGATGTATGATAAGATGTCATCAGTGATGGAGTTCATGCGCAAGCTTCAGTTTCCTTGGACGACCTCAACTTACAATAATGTGATTGAGGCATTTTCTGATGTGGGCGATGCAAAAAACATGGAGTACACCTTTGATCAGATGCGTGCTGAGGGCATGAGCCGACACAAGACCTTTGCTGCCTTATTAGAGGGTATGCTAATGCAGGCCTATTCCCATAAAGTAGTAAGCAGTGTTCAGTGGCTGGGAAGTTGGAATGCCAGAGAATACCTCATTTATAATGCAGTTATTTCTGCTTGTGCAAGGCTGAGATTTGATAGAAATGGAGAAAGTTTTTCAACCGAATGAAAGATAAGCAATGTCAACCAGACTCTACAACCCTATTCTATCATGGTAGGAAACATAAAGGAAGGCATGAATGACAAAATCTACGATTTGGAGCAGGAGAGACGGAGGATGGTTGATGATGGTCCTAAAGGTGATGAGGCTTTTAGCAAGGAATCTGTGGTTAATGTCTGATTGAGGTTAAAGATAACTGCTTTTGTTCTTGTCCAATTTTGGTAAAGGATTCGCTAAAGTGCTCCTTTTGAATGCTAAATGGGCCTTGATTGATGAGGTAACCAAGCCTTTGCTTTCTGGGGTTGATGTGTAGTTACTTCCTGTTTACCTGCATGTTTTGTATAGATCGTCCTGACGTTTGTGATCTTCTGAGCAAAGTGTTTGAGTGGTTAATATATGACAGAGCTGATGGATGCCTCTCAGTGAGCTGGAGAGATTTTTGGTTACCTAGAAGTATAAAAGTTGCTCATGTCGGTGAAATGTCATTGTCCTCTTATCATTTTTAACATGGTTATACTGTGGTCTAAAAAAGTCTATCACATCAGATTATGAAGTGGGTCTCTCCCAATTCCCATGATGTTATTTATACATTAACCTTGTTTAAAATTTTCTGGTCAAAGTGTAAGTTGGTTCATTCTTATATTTAGCATGTACTCCTTGCTTGAATGCATTCTTGTGCATATGCGGCTGCATTTCTACTTTTGCTTTCTTTCTTTAAAATTATGTCTTTAAGAACTACTGTTCAAAAGTTTGAGTCTGGACTTTGGACTTCTTCCAGTTACCAGTTTGAGTGTTTTGCACTGAATTTGCTTTTATGTGCTCTTTTACCTGCTTGCTGTTGGGATTTTCATTCTGATTCATCTTATGTTGTTATTTGTCCCTCAAAATGTTGAATCAAAGGACCGAAGTATTAATCTGCACATTTCATTTAATGATGGTGCCGTTTGATGCTAAGTCTTTTATTTTTTCTGTTATTCTATCAATTATGAAGGATATCATTCCTTCGGAAACAAGAAATAAAATGACTTGACAAAAAATATTATTATCCGAATACATAAATCTGAGTGACCTGCCTAAATATGAGTGGTATGTCCAGAAATGATTTCTATGTGAATAGAAATTTGATAATATAAAGGAGTTTAATTTATTTTGTCTCCCATGTTTTTCATTTTTTATGTTTAACATCTAGATATGGCTTCTGTTATGATGAATATTGTCTCTTTGCCTGAATCTATTCCTATGATTTCCTATAAAAATGTTTGTTATCCAGATGTGGGACAATAAAGATATTTGTACCCATTTTCTGTGTTTCTTCTTGTGGAATTTTTTCATGCACTTGTGATGCAAACTAAAGGTTTAATTGGTATTTCTTTCATGTATTTAAAATTGTTCAGAAAAAAACTCATACACCTATGGACTATTTATTCACATGCAATAACAAGGTGTGCCGAGCTCTTGCCTTGACTGTTTTCTTGTCCAGAAATTTATTTATTGCTCTGTCAGAAGGTGTGCAACATTTTTATGGTGAAATGTTCTGATTGATGTATAGTCATGTAAAAGAATATGATGTAAGCATAGTAATGAAATGGATGGATTTTTTGTGTTACACCTCTTAACTACTGAACCCATAAAAAGAACTAGATATAGGTTTATCGTAATTGAATCTAATTGAAAAGTTGAAGAGTAATCTGAGGGGAACGCCAGTCCTAATCCTATCCACTCTGCCACTTCTTATATGTTAAGATATTCCTCTATCTTCCTTCATGTTAAGTAGTGGATACAATAGGAAGGATGTTTAAGAAATCTGGTTTCTGGAGGATCTGTAGTGGGATGATATGTTTTGGGATGCCTTACCCTTGGAACTTGGATTCATTTTTAGTATCAATGGAGTTTTCTGTTATTCTTCAGCTTTTTTTCATCAGAGTTAATTTGGACTTTTAAGTTATATTCTGAGTTCGAGGATTTTATCTGACAATCATCAAAAAGAAGCATGGCTCCCAAGTGAAAAGAAAATTTTTAAGTAAGTACTTCAAATTCCCTGTACATGCATTATGTCCATGGAAAATGGCGATCAAACATATTGCCTTCATTATCCACTCATGTTTGATTAGGCTTTGACTCTAACATTGCTGTTGTTATAGAGTTATGCTGTGGCACCAGGAATTGGTCGAGTATTCTGGAGTCTTGCAATATTCTGGGACCTGGTTTGGTTTGGTTTGCACAGGCGATGAAAAGTAAGTTGTAACAATCTATTTTTGAAAAATAATTTTGGCAGGTCATGTTGTGTTTGTGAGAAAATACATATGGTAAAAGCATTATAGACCTAAACCTTGCTTACAAGGGAGTTGAACAGGGTTCTTCTATCTGCTATTGTGATCGACTGGTATTAGGCTGCATGTCCTTTTTGGCCCTTCTGAGATAAAAAATTTCACTTGGCTTCTTTTAAACCATGAATTTAAACCTGCATATGTGGAATGGTTTGAACACAAAATTGAGGACAATCTTGTGCTGAAAAATGATAAGTTTGTGGAAACTACAAGAGCTAGTTTATATAATCTTTCTTTACTGCTTAGTGGGGGGGAAAGAATGAGACCTTTTGATTCCCAAAGGCTGGCTTTGTGTATAGCCAAAGATGGGGTGTGATCAAAGAGAAAATTTTCCTTTTCCATACCTATTTGGAGAAAACCTTCACATGATATACTCTTTCACTTCACAACAGCATGGAAACAGGAAAAAAATAGAATAAAATTAAATTAATCTGCATGTATAGTTTGGCATAAGAATCCCAGAAGCATTATTTTCTACTAACTGCAGAGTGTTGTGAGATAGACATTAGACACCTGTGTTGTTCATCCTTTCACCTCCTTTGAAAATTCAATTTGTCAATGCAATAGGCAAAAAGAGATGCATATGCAACTGGGAAAGCAAGAAGAGCAACAGCCACAAGGCCTAAATTGTCATGTTTAAAACCAAAATAATCTTGCAGGAAGGAACTAACTGATTTAAGTTCCCCAAATATTAGTATCTCTTTCTTCATGTCTCCATATTGTGAAGTCAAGAGGCCATTTAGGGACCAGGATGAAGGACAAATCCAGTAGCACCAAATCCACCACTTTGGAATTTTCTGCACAACCAAACATAGGGATCATCATTCCTTTTTTTTTTTTTTTGTTAATTTGGTTGTTTGGGATTAGGGGTGTAATTGAGTCGAGTCCATACAGAGCCAAGCTCGAGCTCGGCTGTGAAAAAGCTTCGAAATTCTAACTACGATTCACATAAAGTTCGAATCAAATTAAAAGTTTAATAAATAATTATCTTTCGAGGCGACTCGATTCAAAATCAACTCGATTAATAAAAAATACAAAAGCTTTCGATTAAAACCGATACTTGGCTTGGAATTGATTATTATGATACTCAAATTCGATTCAACAAGGCTTTATAGAGTTCGACTCGGTCTTGAATCGAGTCGAATTATTTTATGAGTCGAACTTCGAATAACTACCATCCTCCTCGGCACTCTAGTTTCATGATGGTTAATATGTGCAGTGAACAGTTAATCATCAAAAAAGTTCCCACTATATGAAAATATATATTATTAAGAAATATTTTGTTAAAAACTCTAATAAAAAAAAAATTTGTAAATGCAATCCTTCCATATTTTTCTTAAGAACATGATAGACAAAATTATGTGTACCACATTTTGTATATTTACGTATCTTATAAGAAAATAGTATTTTTACAAGAAAATAATGAAAGTATTTTTGTTAAAAATGAGGTCAAAAATTGATGGAGGCTAAGGGCCTATTTGTTTATTGGTTTGGGAAATTGTTTATGTTTTCAAAAACAAGAAGAATAAAGGAAACATGGAAAACATATTTTGTTTCCAATGTGTTTTTGTTTTGAAAAACACAGATAACACAAAAAACATAAAAATCAGAAAGCACAAAAATAATGTTCTTTATATTTTCAAAAATTATTTTCAGGAACAATTTTACAAAACAAGCCCTAAATTTTTGAAATTCATATCTTGAAGAAAAATATCAAATCAGCACATTATTAAACAGGGAAATGTTGATTTCCCTTAATTTGGTTGGTTAGGGCCTTTATCTAGCATTTTTTTTTATATTTATTCACTTTGTATTACATGATTGTAGTATTTTGTTCTTATCACGACTTGAGTATAGGATATGACACCGCCGTTCGTTCTGGCAGCGGGACACAAGGACACATCCTCTATAGACCTTTAGAATACATGTTGTTTTATTCTAGTACAACTGAAAGAAAGAAGAGTAACGGAAGGGCTTACCGGTCTTGGCAAAAGGAAGCCTGCAAAAAGATTCAATATCGTGTACGCCGCCATAGCCAATATGGAAGCTACTAGAGAATTCGGGCTCACTGAAACTATGAGCATTCCAAGGTATACGAAATACAGAAACGTAGAGAATGATGCATACAAGTACCAGAATACCTTGTAAGCTGACCAGTGATACCCTATCATTGGGTATGTTATGGCCACGTATAAAATGGCTTGTAGTAATATGTAAAGGCACTTCTATGGCCACCTACAACCAACATTTGTATACATAACTTTCCATTATTTCCCATGAGACTTTAGCCCACTAAATCTTTGGTAATAATTTTTTAAAATATTTTTTCAGTGTTCAAGAAAAAGAAAACAGAAATATATAGGGGTTGTGTTGTTGGTTTTCTGTTTTTGAAAACTGCTATAGAAAATAATTTTTGAAAACAAAGAGAACATAATTTTAATGTTCATAAGAGGGTTTTGGCATTCTCTGAATTTTTTAGATTACAAAAAATATGAATCAAACAAAATTTTAATGTTCTCTTCGTTTTTAGAGCAAAAAACTGTTCTTGAAAAAAGGAATCAAATAGCTCTCTTTGTTTTTTAATAGTGTTTTTGAGAACCGTTTTTTAAAACATAAAGAACATCAAAGTGTTGTTCTTTGAATTTAAATGATGTTATCTGAATTTATCGTTTTTCATGGTCTCCGTGTTTTTAGAGCATAAAAAATTGGTTAACCAAATAGTTTTGTGTTCTTTGTGTGTTTTAGAACAAAAAAGATTTCAAAAACAAAAATAAGACATGCTCGCATTTTTAACAATAAAAAAAACCTAAGGCTATGTTTGATTCACCAAAAATTTGCAGAATAATGCAAATGAAAAAATTAAAGAAGATAATAAGGAAAAGAAAAGAAAAAATGAAAAAAATAAAAATAAAGTTAAATCCTACTTAATATTTTTATTTGCTACTTTAAATTTTAACTCATCATCATAATTAAAGTTTAAATAATTTAAAAAGGACATCCAAATATAAGAAAATCATTTTCTTTTTCATTTTTTTTGTTTTTAGGACTACACACAACTTAGAGTTTGATATTAAAGTAATTCATTTTTTTTTAAATTACACCTATAGAATTTTTTTTTAAATATTCATCAAACTAGTCTTTTTACTTTTTAAAATTGCATTCACCAACTCTGATTTTAAATTTACCTTAAATTGCAACATGTGAATGCGGTTTTAAAGTTAATTTTTAAAATTATAATTAGTAAATATGATTTTAAAAAGTAAAAAGATTAATTTTATAAATATTTTGAAGAGTCTGCATATTTTAAAACTCCTGACTTAAATAAATTTTGTTTTATAAATCATTACAGAAGAAACTAGTTTGGTTACGGGTTTGGTGTTTTTGTTCTAAAAAAACAAGGAAAATAAGTTCAAAACAAAACTGTTTTTTTTTTTTTTTTGGTTTGAAAACAAGTTTTTGAAGACGGTTGGTTCCCAATTTTTTTGGTTTCTCGAATACAGAAAACACACTGTAGATAATAAATAGCAGTTTGTGAAACAGCAACCAAACATTCGGAAACATATTTCATAGATCACCAAAACAATTTTTTATAGGAAGGAAATTGTACCTGGGCGAATGAATAAGCCCTTGAAGAGTACATTCCGGCGAATCTTTCCCGATACAGAACGGTGCGCTCCGAGTAGCAACATGGGAAGAACTGCTGAACAGTTGTTGTGGCCAAGCATACCACCGCTAGATACATTGATCCAAGTATGTTCATCAAATCCTGCGCATTTTTTCTTCCAAAACACACAAAACAAAACTCTCATTTCATCATCAAAGTAAATCTGCATTCTGCAATGAAAGGGAAAATTAATTTATAAACTTAAGTTTTGTTTATTTTTATTTTCCTTCTTTGTTTTGTTTCAATCTTGTTTTTCTTGGCATTTTCCCGGGAATCAAACGCGGCTTAGGTTGATTTCTTTCAAGCTTTTGATTTAAAAAAAAAAATGGAATTTGATGTTCCATATCGGAATCCAACGAACCTGACGAAACGACTTACATGTCCTGTCCTTTCTGCCAAAAGGCGGCGCCGAATAGAAATGCTGCAAGAATCATGAACATGAAGCGAACGAAGTTGTACTCAGGACTCCTCCAGTAGGACAAATGTAGTTTCCATAGGCATGCCCTAAACTGTTCCCAGCTATTTTGCGGGAAACGGTTAGGAAAAGCTAAGTCTATTGAATCTGGTGGTGGTTTGCTCAACTGATTCACCAACTCTGCTGTGTTCCTATAAGCAGACGATTTATTTAAACATCATGATCATGGTCTCCAAAAACCTTCTTAAAGGTATTTAAATTTCTGTTCTATAGATAGAATTGAGTATAGTTTTTGTGGACTTACCGGTAAAGGGACGATTCCTTATAGATTTTGGAAAAATCTATGTCGAGTTCTGCTTCCACTGATGTTGAAGTAGCTTCCAACATCCATGCTGCTGGATTGTAGTTGTCTTTAATCTTTGGCAATCCAGTAATGCCCTGTAAACCTCAGAAAATGTTGAATCCATTCCCTAGAGAACTCTCCTAGGAAAATTTGAGTAGGTAGAGGCATTTTTGGGCAGGAAGGTGTTACACTAGTAAGTTTGTACTGTCTGTTCCTTGGTTTTGTATGATTGAGTTCATTTTTTTTCCTTACATTGAATAATTAATCTACTGCTGGCCATGAACAATCCATCCATCCATAAGGCTTTTCGGAAAATGTGAGAAAAATAGAGAGAAGTAGGAGGAAAGAAAAAGAAGAGCAGAAAATGGTTTAAAAGGGAATATATTATTTTCATATGCTACTTCAAAATTTTACGTATTTCATGGAAGCCTTTTGTCGATACTTTCTAGAACCAAACATAACCTAAAGAACAAGTTATTGATAGCTATGATTTAATGTTAGGGTTACAAGCGTACCTCGAAATATTCAATAAGTTTACTCGAACGATGACCCAGTGGACCTGTATAGATAATATGTCCTCCCCTTTTCATTAGAATCAACTGCATTACCAGGAGATGTTTCTTTGGTTAGTCTTTTATGAATAACTTGAGAATGTAGTTTTTAGTAATACTAGAAGTAGAAGCATTTACTGCCATGAGAAGCCAAAAGTGCTACTCTCATTATCTTGGCCTAATTATAAGAGAAGGAAGAGAGTCAAAAGACTGAGGAGGAAGTAATTGGCTTACAGAGAAGTGCCTAAAGAGGGATGTTTGATTGTGGAGAAACTTTTAGAAGACTTCTATGAAACCAGCTATGCTAATGGTGAAAAATAAGAAGGTGCATGTTAAAAAAAAAGTCTTGAATGAAGGGTAGCAACCAGTACTACCTCATCAAATGCCTCAAAAATGTCGATGCTTGGCTGGTGGATGGTGCAAACAGTTGTCCTCCCTGTAGCGACAACGTTCTTCACCGCACGCATGACAATTGCAGCTGCTCTTGCATCTAAACCCGATGTAGGTTCATCCATGAAGATTATTGATGGATTAGAAACAAGCTCAACTGCAATGGTTAGCCTTTTCCGCTGCTCAGTAGATAGACCACTCTGACCCAGCATACCAACTAAGGAGTCTTTGATATCATTGAGCTCAATCGTTTCAATGACTTCTTCGACGAATCTCTGCACAGTCAGTATGCATTGACTAAGATTAATAGGCTTAACAACATTATGTGACTAATTATAGGATAGTATTGTATGTCATACAGATCTTGTTTCTGAATCGATCTCTGGAGATAATCGCAACCAAGCTGAGAATACTAATGACTCTTCCACAGTAATATGCGGAGAATGTATATCATACTGCTCACAGTAGCCTGATATTCTGGCAAATGTCTCTTGGACTTTGGGATACTCTCCAATTCTTATGTCTCCTTCAATAGTGCCAGTAGTTTTTCTTCCAGAAAGAACATCCATGAGAGTTGTTTTTCCAGCTCCACTAACTCCCATTAAAGCTGTAAGGATGCCAGGCCTAAATGATCCTGTAATATCATGAAGAAGCTGAAGTTTCCTCTCTGTAACACCCTGCTCTCTCATTTCCTGTCCAAAGGAAAAGAAAAAGAAGTTAGTCTGTAATTGTTTACTTCTTGCATTTCAGTAGATCAATTTAGATGTTAGTTGGGTTGATTACTGGAGGAGTATCGACAAAGTACTGCACATCTTTGAATGCAACTGTCAGTGGATGAAATGGCAGGACCATCTTCTCTGAAAAACCAACCACATGTTTTTGTATTATTTCACAACCGCTAATTTAGATATTGGATATTATCTTTTCAAATTCAGGTTTGTCTTACCAGTCTTTTTTGTTTCTGCAATCAGTTTGGAAGGAGCTGATATGGTGGAATCATTGTCTGGAAGTGAACTACAGTGACAATCTTCACTTCCTTGTAGCTGAGACAACTTCTTTTTTGAAATAATTGTTCGAGATGGCCCTGGGGCTGTGCACATGACAAACTTATAGGTATGTAAATTTGTTGTGCATATTTCAAATGCTAACTTGTTTTTAGTTATTGGTTAGATGGACTTACATGAAGTAAGTCGAGGCCAGGATTTCAAACAATATTGAAAAAAGTATGGGTGAAACCAAACAAAGCTGCTAATGATATCCAGTAGAAGTGGCTAGGAAAGTTTAAGCCATGAATCTCCAAGATCCTCCTCCCTAAAGTTGTGTTTCCTACATAAATCTGCAAATGAAAATGAACTGAAACCATTAACAAATTCATGTCACTTGGAAAGTGACAAACAAGATTATAGTATAAGGAGTTCACCTTTTGCCAGCGTGGGGCGAGGAACTCGTTTATTGATATCCCTATCTCCCCATACGACAATGGCGAAACCCAGAATGCCCATCTCAACCATGGTGGCAAAGAGGCTGAAAGGTGTAAATTTTGTTAAGGAATGCAGTAGTTTCCCCTTAAAAATTAAGGCTTATCTGGGAGAGAGACTGGTTTCACCTACGTCGTGGTGCAATGAAGCCTCCAAACAAGTATATGGCTAGTAAGACCAGAGAACCAACCGTTGATGCAGTAACCAGAGTTGGGAAAACTGAGGCCAAGAACCGGCATAGTGATGTTGATCCTTGATGTAAGGCAAATAGCAGAAGAAACTGACAGAAAAACCTAGCTCCCATTGGAAAAATATAATTATTGTGAGGTAGTGAATGGAGAGAACAGAATCATGCATCCAAAGTTTTTTGCAATTAAATTATGAAGTATGAAGAATCATAACCTTTTTGCTTCAGGGCTATATCCAATGGTATAGTAAGTAATTGCGGTCCAAAGAAAGGATTCAACAAGGGCATATGGGGTCTTTAGGATTGATGTTGGAACAGAAAATGCCCATACAGGGTACAGGTACCCTTCTTTTTGTTTGTTGAACACTGGAAGGGTAGAAATAGTCAAGAACAGCTCTGCAACTCCATTGGTCACGAGTCTGATTAGTGTATAAAACAGAGAACCCAGAAAATAATTTGAATGTTCCAAGTCTACAGCCATCCGAGTGCGTATAAATACTGTCATTGTAATGACTGCAATGATAACAAGCTGTAGACAAGGGTAGGTAAAGACGTATGTTTTAGGACATCGGCATTTTGGTACCTGATCAGCATCAATAAGAGGTCATGGGAAGCAGAAGTTACCTGTGTAGTTTTGAATACATAGACAAATGAGTTCCTCTTCATGAGGAGCAGCTCTCTTGCTGTGCAAGCTTTGAATAATTCCCATTTGCTCAAGGAGTACTTGCTAAATGATATAGCATCTTTATGGCTCTGGGATTTGTCATATGGCACTGCAAGTTCCTCATCTAGGTTCTTTCCAAGAGGAATTGCTTTAAACATCTCAGATAGTTCATCTACTGAAACATACCTGTAAGGGTCAGACCTGCCCCACCAGTACTGTTCTTGGTCCTTTTTGGAGATTACCTGAGAGGGTGGAAAGAACAAGCTAATGGGAATTAGGAGGTATTCAGCGACAGGGAGGAAAATAAATTGTCATATTCTCCGAATTCTCACCTCCTGGAGGAAGTCTGCAGCACCCTTTCTTTCTGGGCATTTGAATCCACAATGCTCAAAAAATTGAAGAACATGACTGCGAGGGCCGTGGTACACTATCTTCCCTTCTGCCATTAGTATTATATCATCAAATAGATCAAAAGTTTCTGGCGCTGGCTGAAGAAGTGCAACCACCACGGTTGCTTCTGTGATATGAGCCAATTGCTGGAGACAGGTAACTATCTGAAAAGTTGTGGAACTATCTAATCCAGTAGATATTTCATCCATGAATAGCGTCTTTGTGGGTCCAACAATCATCTCTCCTGCCATACAACTCGTTCGAGTAACAGTTAGATCAAAATTTGTATCTATAAAATGAATGTCTGTACTAAATATGTCAGGGATGTATGTAAACAAGAAGCAATAGTAGTGCAGTGAAGGTTTCTTTACTACCTGTAGTCAGTCTTTTCTTTTGGCCACCTGAAATGCCGCTTCTCATTGCATCTCCAACCATTATGTCAGCACATATATCCAGTCCAAGAATCTGAGTGGCCATAATGGTTAGCTCACAAATCAAAATATGAAGAAAATCTAAGTTTAAATCCCCCATTCGTCGTATTACTCCAGTTCTTCTTTGATGAAAATTTACCTTGAGAACGTAATCTGTCTGAAGAGTCCTCTTCTGTCCCTTAACTGAAATTGCCTGCCAAAACCATTCCCAATATCCTTAGAGACTGTAAATAATTTTTTTCTTGTAAGGGATGAAATCAAAGTTTGTATAAACTTGGTGCTTACCAACTAATGGTGTCTATATCAGGGTCGGGTACAATTCCTGCTTCCTTTTCTCTTTTGCTGACTTCCATCATAATATCTTTAAATCCAGAAATGGAAGTTAAACATCTACTTTAATATGTCTATATATATGAATAATTAGTGGTTGACTATCTTTTTTCTGGTTAGAAGAAAAATGAGAGAAAGAGAGAGGAGAGAGAGGACAACCCTCAAGACCCCAACTGGCATAGTCGACGCAGAGGAAGGCAGGCGGTTCCGGCCTTGATAGGATAAGGAAGGGAGACGAAACTTCCATCGAGGCAAAGCTTTTCGTAGTGGACCTCGAGCTTCACAAAGGGGCGAGGGGTAATCGAGGAAAAAAGAAGAAGCTTTTCTTGTTGGGTTTGGATGGGTCCCTTCAGCCTAGGGTTCTTCTTGGAAGGGATAGAAAGAAGCTACACGGACCTGAAAAGAGGAATATTGGAGTGCAGGTTGGAAGGAGGCGGGGTTACGGATGACAAGGGGGCGGAGATGTGTGCCGCACTGTTAGTTTGAAAGTCATGACGTGGGTTGGAAAATTACTCCATCTTTGTATGTCGAAGGAGGGGGAGAATCGCCCCGGTTTGGCGTGAGAATGGCGAGCGCTACGTGAGTTGGGAGTTGAACCACGATTGGGATGCGAAGAGAAGAACCTGAAGACGGAGGAAAATGAGAAAAAAGTCGAGTAGAAGCACGGGTAGGCGAGTGCTTCTTTGTGAGCGAGATCCTTATGGAGACATCCTTTAGCAATCTCACACCCGGGAAGATGAGACGAGTGGATTTCAAGGAAAAGGGTATCTTCAAACCCTTGATTAGATGGATTGGTGCTTGGTAGGGGACTGGGTTGGAATCAACTCCACTAGTCTTAATTTGGAGAAAGCAGGAAAAGAGATGAAACAAGCCTGGAGACTGAAGGGCAACGTGGGATTGGCTAACTTGAGAGAGAAGAAATTTCTCTTGGTGTTCGATTCGACGGGGGAAGCGACGAGGGTTTTGCAGAAAGGTGAAAGAAAATTTTCATCTTTCAGGATCAATTTGAGAAGATGGAAGCCCGATGAGGGATGTTCTTCAAACCCTAAAACTCCAAAACAAGTATGGGTGAGATTATTTGGCCTCCCTGTTTGCTTTTGGGAGGAAAAGAATTTGAAAAGGTTGGGAGACGCTTGTGGGGGTTTCATCGCTGTTGACAAATGCACCAGGACTCTTTCAGAGCTTCAATGGGCCTGCATCCTTGTTCGTGTGGATGGTGAGAAATATCCGGGTTGCATTCATCAAGATGGAGGGGCAGGCTGGAAGATCCGACTTTGGTAGAATTTCCCTTTGTACGCGACCACGATGGCGAGGGTTTCTGCGATTTCCAGTAAGGATGGGCAAAGGGAAGAAGACGAAGGAAATACACGCGCCAGCGAGCGTGTGGTTGAGGGGTTAGTGGGCTCAACAGTCGAGCAACTGTCATAAGTACAGGAATACAGCTCGACGGACGGGGGTTGGCCTTGGCCCGGGGATTTGACTACGATCCTCACACACCTCCATATGCATCTTTGGATTCTGAACGGGGTGGGCTTGAACTTTGGGCTGGACTCCCCCGGATCCTCGACAAAGGGGACTCGGGTGGAGCCCCCCCAACCTCGGATCGCGTCGGGCAGCCTTGTAGTGATGGACCTCTTGGAGCTGGCACTAAAAACGAAGCGAGCTTGGAATATTTGGGGCCCAACCTGAAGAGGACTCTAGGCATTTTTGGGAAGGTTTTTCCTTGGGCCCTAAGGTTGGTCTGTCCACTGCTTCACTGGACTTGGACCCATGTATTTTGAAGTCCACGCTTTATGAGCCACCCTTGGGCCCTTGCCTGGACATGGAAAATGACAGGTACGAGAACCTACCTTCTCCTTCTTCACCTTTTGTTTTTGGCCAGACTCCCTTGGAGGAGTTTGTTTGCCTAGGGAGGCCCGAGTTACAGGCAGTAGAGTGCTAGCTTCCATTGACTATTTGCAGGCGGAGCCGGACCTTTTCGGCGAATTTTGAAGAGACCGAGACCGAGTTCTCGAATGAGGACTCGGCGATCAAGTCTTAGACTGACCCCCCGTGGCCAGCGATTTCAGTGAAGAGGCATTGCATGAGAGTGGCATGCAGTTAGCGCTGGTCTCGCAGGATGTGGACAACCCGAACTTCTAGAACTAGAGTAAATTTGAGACTTTTAGCAATTTTTTAGGCTTTCCCACTATTAGGATGGAGAAGGAGATCCTCAAATTCTTCCCGAAGCTATACGTTCGAGAAAGAATTCTCTTAAGAAATTGATATAAAACTGGTTGAAATAAGAGATAAAAAAGGCTTTTTTGCGGTCGACTCGAAAGGGAAGGCGGAGTTTAAGTGGCAAAATCCAAATTCAACGAAAGGGAAAAATTGGGTTACCTATGAACTTAAGATCTTAGGCTGGAATGACCGGGGTGAATGGCGGCTCCGAAAGGAAGGTGATCTAAAGCGACTCTTGAGGCCACGGAAGGCTGGACCTTTTACGTGGCCCCGAGAAACAAAGATGCGAGCGATGTTGAATGGTGTTGTGAAGAGTCTTGGCACGGGCGGATTCCTTGGGGCGGGGCTATAGATGCCACGGGGGTGCAGCGGGAGAAGTGTTAATGATGCAGAGATAAAATTCTAGAGTTGATTGACAAGGAAGTGGGATCTTTCTCAGTCTCTTGCAGATTCAGAAACGTTGACAACGGTTTGCATTGGGCTTTCACTGGTGTTTACGATCCTCTCTCTAGGGATGGCAGGTCCCTACTCTGGGAACAACTGAGTGCCATCATAGGGTTATGGGAGGACCCCTGGTGCATTGGGGGGGACTTCAATGTTATTCGTTTCCCCTCGGAGGCGAAGCGTCGGGAAGGTGAACCACTTTCAGTGAGGCCCGATTCTCGAGTTTATTGATGAATTAAGGGCGATTGATCTCCTTTGCTAGGGGTAACTTCCGTGGAGTGGGGTCTGAGCCCGAACATGGCTTGCTTGGATAGGTTTCTAGTTTCCCAAGTCTGGATTGACCATCATGGTAATGTGGTTCCCGATTAAAGGCACTTTAGGCTACTGTGCGATCATGCTCCCCTCCTTTTAGGCGTGGGGAATGGGGCGGTCGACACGCTACGCCGAAAATATGTGGTTAAAAGTGGAAGGTTTCTAGGACATGCTGGAAGGCTGGTGGCAAGGGTTGTCCTTTCGAGGATCAGCTAGCTACATTATCTCCAGAAAGCTTAAAGAAGTCAAATCATTACTCAAGACATGGAACAGAGACTGTTTTGGTAGGCTTGGTCTTAATAAAAAACTGGCCCTCTTAGGTGGAAAGATAGGACCAGTGGAGATCAGTGTTATGGAGGAGGCGAGGTAAGAAAGAGTAGACTATTTCAAAAAGTGGGTCTCCTTGGAGGAAATTCGGAGAAGCGAAAATCTGAAGAAACTTGGCTAAAAATTTGGTGTGAAACTCTTGGTTTTTTTCCATCGATGTGGCGACTCCCATTTAAGGAAGAACACCATAGCTCACATTAGAATCAATGGTGATTGGATTTCTGATAAGATTGAGCTCAGAAAAGGGATCGCCGATGCATGTCAGGCTTAGCTATCAGATGATTTGGCTTGGAGAGCAGAGATAGACGGGTTGCCTTTTGCCACTCTAAGCCCTGAAGAGGCTGGAAACCTAGAGATGCCTTTTAGGGAGGAGGAGATTTTAACGGCGATAAATGAAACGGATGGGGACAAAGCCCCAGGCCCTGATGGCTTCTCCATGGCTTTCTGGTAGGCCTCTAAGCATTTTGTCAAAGGCGAAATCATGGAGATGTTTAGGGATTTCCATGCTAATGAGACTTTCATTAAAAGTTTGAACGCCACGTTTCTTGTTTTGATCCCCAAGAAGGGGGATGTTGAGGATTTAAAGGATTTAAGGCCCATAAGTCTACTAGGTAAAATCTTGGCAAAGGTGTTGACCGTCTAAGGTGGTGGGAAAGTTGTCTTTGAGGCCCCGAAATGCTTTCGTGGAAGGGCGACGAATCCTGAATGCCTCTCTTATTGGAATGAGCTCATTGATCCTTTGGCAACAAAGGAGAAGGGCATGATATCTGACTTGACGTTGAAAAAAAGCATTAGCATCCATTGTGATTTCTTATAAAGACCATGCCCGCGCGCCAGGTTTTGGCCTCGAATGGGCCAGTTTGGATTTGGTAGTGTATAACCCTTTGCTAGGTTTCCGGTTAAATTGATGGGGTCCAGCGGAGTTTCTTTCCCGGCTCAGGCTTAAAGGCTTAGGGCGGGGACACCTTTCTCCCTTACCTTTTCATCCTATGGGAATGGAGGTTTTGAGCATTGTCCTCATAAGAGCTATGACTGGTGGTTTCATATCGATTGTAACATCAATGGTAAGGAGGGGGCTACTCTTAGCATTTCGTCTTACGTATGCGGATAACCTGATCATTTCTGCTTGGCTTGAGGAGCAAACTTCTTTATCTCGGTTGGGTCCTCCGCTTTGGTTTGAAGCCTCCTCGGGGCCCGAAGAAAATCATTCTTAATAAGGCGGTGATCCACGGTAGGCGGTGGAAAATATGGATGCTCGACTCTTGGTGGGCATCTTCGACCACTTATTTGGGTTTACCCTTGGGGGCTCCCATGAGTGCGTAATTTATTTGGGACAACGTCGAGGAAAAATGCAAGAAATTGACATGGAAGAAATTTCATCTCAAAGGAGGAGGATCCATACGATAAAGCTCTCATTGCTTGCCTCTCTATCTGATAGCAATATAGAGTTGTAACTAGGTAGGAAACTTAACATATAGAGTTAGCAACTAGTAGGAATCCTAACATGTAGAGTTATATGATTAAGTAGACTATCCTCGTGTATATATACACGTGTTAATTGATAGAAAAAACGAGGAATTCTTTCCTCGATTCTCTTGGTTTGTCTTACATGAGTATCGAACTAGGGTTAGTTTGAAATTTTTTTTTGGAGGATCTTTCAGCAATCTAGGGTTGTCGGAGGAGATGACTTTTGAAACACCCACCTAGAGGGAGCTTGGAGTCTCACCGCCGGCATAGGAGGGTTTGCCCGGGCCCGGCCGGCAAGCCCGGTACACGCAAGGTCGGTGGCGGATTCAGCTGGCGGCGAGCTCACGCGCCGTCGCGGTTTTTCTAGGCCGGTTCATACGTCGCACGTGTGGGCGCGTGGGGTACTGTTCCGACCCCGGGCTCCTCCTCCAAGGTCGTCCGTCGCCGACAAGGCCTTTGGTACACTTGGTTTCCCTGTTTGGTTCCTGGATCTGGTAGTTTTAGTGCTTTTTGTGTCCGACAACCCCCTTTTTCTAGGGTTTCTGCTTGATTTTTCCAAAATCTGAGTTATGGGAGTGCTCTTTGCTCTTGATCTTCTTCCTGTGGTATCATAATGAGTGATTCAGAGGAGAAGAAACCGACAACGAAGCTCGAAGTGGTCCCGATGATGTCGAAATCACGGAGAACCAGCGGGCGAATTACAGCGGTTTGGAATGGAGCAAAGCGGTCGAATATGCTTCGGGGTGTACGTATGGGTAGTCACCTCACTAAGGATCCGCTAGCCCGATGATTCGAAGAAGGCGATATGGATGAGGAGGATGCTCGTATGTTCATCGAATCCGTAATTCTATTAACCAATGAGGCTGTTATTGGGCTCGTTAATCATGAATTTGTTAAAGAGCTAATGGATTATTTGGGTTTGTGTTTTCTAGAAAGGGAATGTTTCATTATATTTGATGTGGCCGAGCATTTTAGCGATCGAGAGAAACGAGGATCAGTCACTCCACGTAATTTTTAATGGCTGTGAATGCATGAAGAGAGCTTAATATGCTTATGCCCTTTAGTCGGATGTCGAAAGTTCGGCAAAGTCGAAAATGACGGATAGCGGTTATGGGATTTCTTGAGCTCTTCACTTGAGGTAACTGGTTGACTAAGGCAGGATTTTGTCAGTCTGAGATATCATCTCCAGGGAGACCTTTAGCGGGATTCTTAGCATTGAGGTATCATCCTCTTCTTCACTGCCCTTGTATGTCGACCCAGACCAAGCGGTGCTCTTATTGGGCCGAACCATTGAGTCGGGCGACGAAACCGCGGTCGGCGATAACACTACTGAGAGGGCTTAGTTGCGGAGGTGTTGTTTGTTATTATTGCCATAGGCTGACCGTGTGCTTTCGATTATAAACGACATGTCCCTAATCATTCCCGTCTGCTTCATGTAAACCTCTTCTTGAGGGCATTCGATCGATCCGGTCGATTCTCGGTACGAATTAGCGAGGTTCAATTGTGTCAGAACTCATTGAGATCTCGTCTACTCCGTTACTGTATTATTGAGTCGAATTAACGAATAAATGCCTTGTATCTTCTTAAGTCTTTCGAATGGGTCGTGACTTTAGAGCCACATATCACATGACAGAATTAACTCACATTATTTTCTGCGCTTTCGGTCGCGACGCCGCTTCCTTTGTCGGCTGCCAAGGATGGATCCCGCATTCATGTGTTCTTGGGCAAACACAATTGTGCCCACTCCATCTATTCCTTTGACATCAGTCTTGAGTTTGCAAATTTCTCTTTTACGATGTACGTTGAAGTTAACCGAGCACTTAAGTGTTATATCTCATTCTTTCTGATTTTGTCTCTTTGAGGATCTTGTAATGAAGCGGATTATTGGTAAGAGGCCACATGAGTGGGGGTTTTATACATCCTTGATCCTACCGATCAGAGACTGTGCTTGTTTTGGAGTCACTACACCATTTGAGACACATTGCCGGTTGGGTCATCCTTCGCTGCCATTATTAAAGAAATTGTGTCTTCGGTTTCGGGTTTGCTATCCTTAGATTGTGAATCTTGTCAATTTGCAAAACATCATCACCTTAGTTATAGTCCTAGAGTCAATAAATGAGCTAGTGCTCCTTTTGAGTTAGTCCATTCAGATGTGTGGGTGGGTGCCCGAGTTGTGTCCCTGACCGGGTTTCGATGCTTTGTCGCTTGTTGATGATTGATGAGAACCACTTGATTTATATTTAATGAAAAACCACTCTTAGTTGTTTTCCTTAGTCTTTTGTCTTGAGATTAAATGCTGATTTACCGTATTTATGTTGAAATATGAAGTGATAATGCAAAGAATATGTTTGAAACAATTTGATCCTTCGTAACTGGCTTGTGGCATGCTTCATCAGACTTCTTGTGTTGACACTCTTACTCAGAACGGAGTTGCTGGGAGAAAGAATATATACCTCCTTAAAACTAGCAGAGCTCTTTTATTTCAGATGCATGTGCTAAGCATTTAAAGCGTCTGTTTCCCTGACTTGTTTTTTGATTAAGCAGGATGCCTTGGTGAGTCTTGAATTGGGACACAGAGTATCATCCTTTACCCTGATAAACCTCACATTCGCATTGACGCCGGATATTTGGATGTACATGTTATGTTCGAGATGTTCGTCTTCAGGTGTCTAAACTTGACCATAAATCTTTAAAATGTATCTTTCTTGGTTATTCCCGGGTTCAGAAGGGGTATCGGTGTTACTGCCCTAGTCTTCGTAGGTACTTGGTTTATGCGGATGTCAAGTTTTTTGAGAATGTCCCTTTCTTTTCACTCCATTATCTTGGTCGAGGAGGCGGATGACTGCTAGTGTATCACTAATGCCTCCCTGCCTGTGGCCCTCACATTCACCTTTCCCGGTGAAACCTCATCTTTGGTGCAACAATGCGAGAACCCACCCGGTCTACGGTCCTCCCAGAGTGTTTGCTTCGACCGTCGAGATCCAGTTCCCCAATGATGATCTACTATTGCTGCCGTAAGGTAGGCGTCGGTGTGTTTTATCGATTTCCTCATTTTACTTTATAACCGATTGTCTTCTCGATCACATTGCGTTTGTGCTTCTTTGGACTCTATTTAGATTTGCTAATACTTTTCGGAAGCGCTTGTCTCACTGGATTGGCGTAGTCTTTATGATAGAGAGGAGATGGATCTTACGAATGGGAATGGTACTTGGAACTTGGTACATTCCTCTTTGAGAGCGAGATTTGGATGTGTTGGTCTTTCTGCGGTCGAAGTTAATTTGGATGGATTCGGTTAACGATTGAAAGCGACTTATTGTAGAAAAGATAATTCGGACCCTATGGTGTGGACTATTCTGATACCTTTTCCCCCGTTGCTAAGATGACATCTGTTCGACTTTTTATTTCCCTGGCTGCCACTCATTATTGGGATCTTCATCAGCTTGATATTAAGAACGTCTTTCTTCATGGTGATCTTTAGGAGAGGGTATATATGGAGCAACCTTCAGGGTTTGTTGCTTAGGGGGAGATTGGGAAGGTTTGTCGCCTTCAGAAGTCGTTATATGGCTTGAAGCAGAGTCCCCGTGCTTGGTTAAGTAAATTGACCCAGCGATTAAAATTTTGCTTGCGAGAAGAGTAAATCGTAAACCAGTCTTCAGGAACTCGAGTTCGAGTATCGTTTGTTGGTGGTGTATGTGGATGATATTGTTATCATTGGAATTTGACTCCTACGGGAATCTCATCCCTTAGAGGTCAGCCTCTTCTGGCCAGTTTCATCTGAAAGGACTGGGGATCTTAGATATTTCTTGGGTGTTGAGGTTATGCGAATGCTTGTGGAATCTTAGCATCTCGAAATATGTGCTTGATTTATTGTCTGAGACTAGAAAATTGGGAGCAAAGCCATGTGGTTCCCCATGAAGCCGGGCGTACCTTCTTGGGGAAGGTGAGTTGTTTGAGATCTGAGAGATATAGAAGGCTAGTTGGGAAGCTGAACTACCTTATAGTAACTACGTCCCCAATATTGCACACTGTCCAGTGTTGTAAGTCAATACATGTCTTACCATTGTTAATGATTAGGCGGTAATAGAACATATTCTATGTTGCTTGAAATGAGCTTCGGGACGGTGACATTTTTATATAGTAATCATGGAGCTGATAGGGTTGAATGACTACTGGTGCTGATTGAGGCGGGGTCGTGGAAGATAGGAGATCCACATTTGGTTATTGTGTTTTTGTTGGTGAGGAAATGCGAGTAAATGGAAGAGTAAACAGGTGTTGTTTCAGTTCAAGTCTTAGTCGAAAATATGAAGCGATGGCGCGATCGTGTGTGAAATCGTGTGGATTCATCAACTCTTGATGGAATTCGGCATTAAGACCCGTAGTCCCAGCAAAACTTTGGTGTGATAACGGTACGCTCTTCCTGTGCCTCGAATCTTGTATTCCATGAGCAGTAGCGTATTGAGATTAGTTGCCGCCGTTCGAGAGAAAATACAGCTTCGGTTTGATTTCAGGATATGTGAAGACTGGAGAACAATTGGGTGATATTTTCACAAAGACTCTAAATGGGGACCGGGTTAGCTATTTAATAACCGAGTTGGGCGTGATTAATGTCCCCATTCTCCCGACTTTAGAGAGTGTTAACATATAGAGTTAACTAGTTAGGAAACTTAACATAGAGTTGTAACTAGTTAGGAATCTATTTTTAGCAACAGAGTTGTATGATTAAGAAATATAGACTATCCCTCCTGTATATATACACGTTAATTCAATGAAAAAAGCACAAGGAATTCTTTCCTCCAATTCTCTCTTGGTTGTCTTCTACATTATCAGATGTCTATATTCCGAATACCGAGTGCTGTCGCCAAAAGATTGGAAAAGCTGCAGAGATGTTTTCTCTGGGGTAGTGGGGCTCGTGAAAAAAAGGCTCACCTAGTTAATTGGGATGTGGTATGTTACGAAGAAGTATTAGGGTGGCTTAGTCACGAGAAAGTGTCTCTTGAACAAAGCGTTGCTTGGTAATGGATGGGGTTCGCCGATGCCGGACTGCACTTGGAAAACTCTCATTAATACAAAGTATGGTTTAGAAGGCTTGGGTTGGTGCTCTAAGGAAATTCGTGGACCCTTTGGGGTAGGCCTTTGGAAAGAGATTACTAAAGAATCCAGCTGGGTGAAAGAGAATTGGAGATTTATTGTTGGCAACGACACTAGGATAAGGTTTTGGTTGGATCTCTGGTGTGGAACCGCTCCTCTTAGACACTCCTTTCCTATTCTTTTTGATTTAGCAGTTAACAAATTTGAGACTGTGGCGAATGTTTGGGATCAAACAGTGGGGAACGACAGCTAGAAACTTAATCTATATAGAGACTTTAATAATTGAGAAGTGATTTTGGCTGTGGCCCTTCTCAATTCCCTACAGAAAGAAAGGGTCTCCTCAGAGCTAGACAAGATCTCTTGGAAGGGCCCAATAGGATGCTCCTTTTCAGTCAACGAGGCCGTTAAAGTGCTAAGTCCAAGGGGTACTCCTTTGTTCCCCATAAAGGGCATTTGGGTCCATTGTGTCCCCACCAAAGCAACCTTTTTTGCGTGGGAAGCAACCTGGGGTAAGATTTTAACTTTGAATGACTCGAAGAAGGGGTAACACCTTCGATCGTTGCTATCTCTATGGTTGGAATGAGGAATCCGCCCATCATTTTTTGTTGCACTGTCCAGTGGTCAGCCACCTTTAGGCTCGTTTTCTCTCCTTAGTCAGTTTACCCTGAGTCTTTCCCAAAACGGTTAAGGAGGCTCTCCTCAGTTGAAAGGGTTCTTTTGTTGGGAAAAAAAAGAAAAACATGTGGAAATCGGTTCCACCTTGCATTTTTTGGACAGTGTGGAAGGAGTGAAATTGCATAGCTTTTAGAGATGGGATCGTTGATGTTTAAAAGCTAAAACATTCTTTTGTTTATAACCTGTGGAGTTGGAATAGATTGTACATAGGTGAAGAGATATCTTCACTTATAGGTTTTTTAGAGTGGGTGGCTGCAAGTTGAGGGGTTGGTGTGGTTTTGCTGGCTTGGCCATTGGTTTTTTTTTGGGTTGGTTGGTTTTGGTCTGTTAGTTCTACTGGCGCTTTTTGTCTTTTTTTCTCTCTCCTTGCGGTTCCTTTTGTATACCCCTGTATACTTCTAGGAGCCTTGCTCTCTTTTGTTCAATATTGCTTTTACTGACCAAAAAAAAAGTCTATATATATAGGCGGACATATACTCTAATGGCATGTTTGTGGACCTTACCTTCTCTGCTTCCAACACCCTGACAGCGAGCGGAAAAATCAATAGTTCCCTTACAGTCATCTCAGGAATGTACGGGTGTAGTAAACATGTAAGCTGATGTTTTCTGAGGAACAAACTCATGCTGTAACCATTGTAGGAGATTTCCCCTGTGACCTGGAGGAATAAGTCATAAAGAACTCATCCAAATGCGCAGATAAATGAGTTCTAGAGCTGATAGAAGCAGATAACTTACCTTAAGAGACTGGTTTAGTTTCCCTGCTAGGGCCATCAAGAAGGTGGTTTTTCCACATCCTGGGGGACCAAGAAGAAGGGTGAACCTGCATAGATACCGATCCAAGGATGAATAATTCTTCTCCTTTCATTTTCCCAATAACCTGAAAAGCTTGTTAATGTATGTTTTTTTTCCTTCAAATCCCTCATAGAAAGCACTAAGTGTGTCCAATGCACATGCTTTGAAGACTTACCTGGATGGTTTGATGATGCCACTGACATCTTTCAGAATGCTTATCTTGGCCTCTTGAGATTTGCACTGGACCAGCTTTGTAAAAACCTGTTCAAGTGCTATTTTCCGGCTAAAACCTATTTCAACTTTGTCAGTTCAAACATTGTGCTTCTTGTGACCTAATTGGATTTCCTGTATTTTGCTTCTTTAATGCAGGGGCAATTTTTTGAAGAGGGAAAAATTAAGGGCGGGAGCAATTCAAAGTGAAGATTATGGGAGCAGAAGGCAACTTACTGATAACTTGCTTGTGAAACAGTTCCACAGTGTAGGGATGGGCTTGCCTTCAACTACCTCGCACTCTGCTTCCACAAACAGATTCTTGTACCTCACTTCCACAGTCGGTAATTTCACGTTTACTCTGAAAGAAATCAACAGATTGTTCTTTGAAAGATTAGATCCATGCCTATGAGTAATTAAATCAAAATTAGTCTCTATATTCTAAATGGAACCCATCAAAGAAGACATTCATGAATTCGAGTTCAGATTTTTATCAATGGATTTTAGTAATGTCTTGGAGGAGGATTACCTATCAATTCTCTCTCTCAGTTTCTGCAGCAATCGGAGGTTATCATGCTCGATGAGCTTGATGAGCCTTTCGACAAATATCCGCTTTTCAAGAGCTTCAAGCTTGGTAACATCAACCATCCTCTTCCTTCAAATTCTCTTTGTATCATCTCCATTATTGTTGTCAATACTGAACAATGAAGTCCTAACCATGAAACTAGGCAGTCTCTCAATTGCAGCCCACAGCAACTCATGTTCTTCATCCTCTTCCTTTATCGATTCTGTATGCGTGGAACTACTTCTAATCATTAACGAATCCTGTTGTTGAATTGATGATTGAATGCTTCTTCCAATAGCAGTTAGATCCATTTTTACTGAATATGCAATTTCTACTTACTGAAAAACTCTTGTAAACTTCTATATACAAATCTGAATCACTATTGCATTCTTTCTGAATCGTTGATTCATAGTCAATTTATAGTCCATGTGCCCCTTAAATAAATAAATATATAACCATTACACGTAATTATGGATTCTGATGACTTCTCTTTCTTTTCCAAATTCTCTTCCTTTCTTGTGGCTATCATACCTTTCCCCATAAGCAAAAGAACAAAGGGGTAGTATAATTATCATCATATTCTCATTTTTTTTTTAAATTTATTATGGCCTATCGGTTTCCACGTGTGAACAAATATAAAACCCATCTGTAGATACAAGGAGGCATTATAGTTTTTCCTAATATTTATTCAATCATGTTCTAAAATTCAGTGCAATTTCCTTCAGAATTTGATTCTTCATTGTCAAGGTCAGAGAAGAAGAAAGAAATGACAATATGGTTCATGAATCAACGTGCATGCCTCACTGTTGGTGGAAATCAGGATATTTGGGAAATGCCAATCAAGTTGAGAACTTACTTATCCACTTTCCTCATTTTTGTCGTGTTTTTTTTGTTTGGTTTCTGCGATGCTTCTTTCCGTGTTTCTTACTCTTTACTTCTCTTAATGATTAGACCACAAGGTTCTTCTTCCTCTTTTTGTCATCTTAATTACCCTTTATATTATTAAAGAATTAACAAAAAAAGAGACAAAAACAAGGTACTCATAGGTTTAGGTAAAAATCCTAAATAAGGAAAAACAACGGGTTTCATTGTCCAAGTAGAGGTACAAGATTGAAGTATTTCGTGACTATCAAACAAAAACTCATAAAACCCTACAATGCTACACATTACTCTTTAATACCCCATAATTAATACCTGAAAATTCCTCAAACTCTAAAAAGTATATTATATTTATAAACATCCAAAATGAATAAGCGCAATACACTTGCATCCGATAATTGGTGTGGGTGGCACATTAAACTCTAAAAAAATCCCGTCACCGTTCTTTGGGAAGCCTTTCAGGTCAAGTCAAACCGAATTTAGATCACCAAATTCTAACATTTATACCAATGGAATCCTTCTTTGTAATGGTTTACTTAGTTTCTTTTTTCTTTGAATGATTAAGAATTACTTCAACATTTTTCTTTTCAGACATCAATATTCAGAGATGCTTGGAAGTTGGAAAATGTTAATCTTTCAGGCTAATAGAGAAAAGCCATTAGTATCATTAGTAAACCCAAGGTGGAGATTATAAAACTTTAAGGTTTGTCTCTGTTCGTTTTCTCCAAGTTGAAGATCTGATCTTTACCGTTTGTCATATTAGGTAGTATTGGCTTCTGATACACACTTGTCTGCCTGCACCATTTTTCCTGCGTTTTCTTTTCATGGCTGGCATTTATTAAGTCTAGCTTGAAGCCTAACTCACCCCTTCACTTCAATTGACTTTGCTCTTAAGTTTAACCTCAGAGTTAAGTTACATCTCCTTTGAACCAAAAACTCCACATGATGCCTTCTTTCACTTCACAACAACATGAAAACCGAGAATCACGTGTCCCCTTATAGCAACTCTAACCATGCTCTATTTTCTATTCAATTTTGGAGATGTGAACAATAATCATTTATTCACTATATTATTTTATTATTATCTTCACGAATTCTCGCATTATTTTACTCTTATAATAATTTTTATAACATATTTTTATCTTTAAGATATATTTATTTTTATTATTATTTTATTAATTTTGAATTATATTCTATATACAAAATAGCACAATGATTTTAAATATTCATTTTGGAAATTAATTTATAATTATTTCTCAAAATAAATAAATTTAAATAATCTAAAATTTTTAATTAAAACTAATTTTGGATAATTATATAATACATTTTTATTTATATTGTGAATAATAAAGCATTAAGATTTTAATTAATTAATTCAATAATTTCTTAGAAATAAAAATATTCATCTTCAAATAACTATTCACATCTCCAAATATTATTAAAAAATGGAAAATAGTACTTTGTATTTCACTTTTTCACCTTTTTATTATTATAAAAATTTAAAAAAAATGATGAATATTGTCTTCTGTCAGCATCTGTGTTAAATCTGAATGAAGAATGATTGAAGGCAAGTTTTTTATGAAAATCTACATATGAAGATGGAAATACAAAATGGAGAATGATTGGAGTTCACTTTTAAGAGTGCGGAGAGTTTATCTGAAGGTCATCTAGGATAGAATCAAGGTGCTTGTAAGTTAATAAATTTCCACGATTATTAGAAAAAAAACAACATGAAAACCAAAAAAAAAAGCATGTACAGCTTGGCAGAATAATCCCAGAAGTATTATTTTTCTACCAACTTCGGAGTGTTGTTCTTTCCATAAACATGTTTTGATACATATACGTACAAATCCCGTATAGATGTATCCACGTGATACGATGAAGAAAATATTCTAGATTTCGGCATAAAGTTTCTTGTCGCTATATATGAGATAGACACCTGTGTTCATCCTTTCACCTCCTTTGAAAATTAAATTTGTGGATGCAATAGGCAAAAAGATATGCATAAACAACTGGGAAAGCAAGAAGAGCCACAGCCACAATGCCTAAATGATCATGTTGGAAACCAAAATAATCTTGCAGGAAGGAGCTAACTGATTTAAGCTCCCCAAATACCATAATCTCTTTCTTCATGTCTCCATATTGTGAAGTCAAGAGGCCATTTAGGGACCAGGATGTGGGACAAATCCAGTAGCACCAAATCCACCACTTTGGAATTTTCTGCATAACCAAACAGAAGGAACATCACTCCTTTTTTTGTAAATTTGGTTGGTTGGGGTCTCTACCATCCTCCTCAACAACTTTCTACTTTTATCATGGTGATGGTTAAGATGGACAGTGAAAATGGAGTCATTATCATCAATGAAGTTATATTGTAAAAACAGGATTAGGCATGTTTGTTTTTAAAAATTATTTTTGTTCTGAAAAAATAAGGAGAACAAAGCAAATACAGAAAACAATGTTTGAGACCTGTTTGTTTTACTGTTGTTAAAAAAAAAAAAAACTCTACATTTAAAGAATAAATAAGGATTTCCAGATAACATATTTTGGTATTTTTGTGTTTTTCAAAAGCTGTTTACAAAAAATAGTTTTCAAAAATAGAAACGAGCAAAGTCCTTGGTTTTAACTTGTTTTTTTGATACGAAAACGTAAAAACAGCGAAATCATTTAAATTGAATATGATAATAGTTTCGAGATACTTGGCAAAAATAATATTATCTGTGTTTTAAAAAACATGAACCAAAGAAGCCCTTCATTTCTCTAGTACCACTAGAAGAAAGAAGAGTAGAGGAAGGGCTTACCGGTCTTGGCAAAAGGAAGCCTGCAAAAAGATTCAATATCGTGTACGCCGCCGTTGCTAATATGGAAGCTACTAGAGAATTCGGGCTCACTGAAACTATGAGCATTCCAAGGTATACGAAATACAGAAACGTAGAGAATGATGCGTACAAGTACCAGAATACCTTGTAAGGTGACCAGTGATACCCTATCATTGGGTATGTTATGGCCACGTATAATATAGCTTGCAGTAGAATATAAGGCACTTCTATGGCCACCTACAACCAACATTATTTCCCATGAGGGGGTATTTTTTATAATTAAAATAAATAAACCCTAAGGCTGTATTTGATTCAGTGTTTTAAAAATTGGTCAGACCATCCATTGGTGACTTTTCGATCTAATTCGACTCTTAAACTGTGAATTGGTAAATTTTTTGATTTAGTTATCGGTTTGGTTTTTAAAACATTGATTTGGTTTCTTGAAAATTTGAAAAAAAATATAAGGGAAAAAATAGAAATATAAAGTAGAAGAAATGAAAGAAAATAAAATTAGAGCTAAATTCTATATAATATTTTTATTTATACTTAATTTTCTTGTAAATTTTTCATTAACCAATCAAGCATTAAAAAATCATTTTCCTTTTAATATTTTTTTTCTTTATGTTTGGTTCCTTTAAAGTAGCAAGGAAAGAAACAAAAATGTAAAGGAAATGATTTTCTTCTATTTTGTTCTTTGACAAAAACTTAAATAAAATATTGATGATTCAAAATAAATAAAATTGTTTTGAAGGAAACAAAATATAAAAATAATACGTAATACGTTGTTTTTAATTACAGCCTTAGTATTTCCCAGAACCAAACATGGCCTAAGGCCCTAAAGCCTAAATAACCTTTTGTTTTATAAATTTTCGAAAACTGTTTTGGAAAACACATTTAAGAGATAAACCGAAACACTTTCTTAAAGAGAGTATTGTAGTACCTGCGCAAAAGAATAAGCCCTTGAAGAATACATTCCGGCGAATATTTCCCGATACAGAACGGTGCGCTCAGTGGCAACATGGGGAAGAACTGATGAACAGTTGTTTATGCCCAAGAATATCACAGCCATATACATCGATCCAAGTATGTTCATCAAATCCTGCGCATTTGTTCTTCCAAAACACACTCTCCATTTCATTATCAAAGTAATATACAGCTTAAAATATTGATTTTATTTTATTTTTTATTTTTTATTTTTAGTTTGATTCTCCATTTTCATGCCGTCTTGTTTTTTCTTGGCATTTTCCCCGGAATCAAACACGTTCTAGAGAGTTTTCAAGCTTTTGATTTGGAAAAAATGGAATATTGATGTTCCGTATCCGAATCCGACGAAACTGAAGAAATGACTTACATGTCTTGTCCTTTCTGCCAAAAGGTGAAGCCGAAGAGAAATGCTGCGAGAATCATAAAGATGAAGCGAACGAAGTTGTACTCAGGACTTCTCCAGTAGGACAGATGTAGTTTCCATAGGCACGCCATGAACTGTTCCCAACTATTTTGTGGGAAACGATTAGGAAAAGCCAATTCTCTTGAATTTAGTGGTGGTGGTAACCGATTCACCGACCTATTGTGATCCCTATACAGACGAATTATATAAGCATCGTGATTATAGTATCGGAAAAGGTTCTTAAAGTTACCCTGTTCAGCAGTTCTATAGAATATGAGTATAGTTGCTGTGAATTTACTGGTAAAGGGATGATTCCTTGTAGATTTTGGAAAAATCTATGCGGAGTTCTGCTTCCGTTGATGTTGAAGTAACTTCCAACATCCATGTTGCTGGATTGTAGTTGTCTTTAATCTTTGGCAATCCAGAAATGCCCTGTAAGACTCAGAAAATGTTGAATCCATTTTCCTGAGAACTTTCTTAGGAAATTTGAGTAAAAAGAGGAATTTTTTGGCAGGAAGATGATATACTAGTAAGTTTGTACTGTCTGTTCCTTGGTTTTTCTGATTGAAACTCATTTTTCTCCTTCTTAACGTGGAGAGTTAATCTACTGGCCATGAACAATCCATTCATCAATAAAGCTTTACAGGAAAACGTGAGAGAGAAAAATAGGGAGGAAAAGTAGGAGAAAAGAGAAAGTGAAGGAAAGTAAAAATAGGTTGAAAGTGAGTAAATTATTTTCATATGCTACTTTAAACTCATTTTATTGCTTCCATTAAAAGATTCTATCAGTGCTTTATTAAACCAAACATAACCTAATGAAGAAATTATTAGTAACCTTACCAAAGAAAAGACGTTTACTAGCTTGTTGAGAAGATTAATGTTGGGTTTTCGAGCATACCTCGAAATATTCAATAAGTTCACTCGAATGATGACCCAGTGGACCAGTATAGATAATTTGTCCTCCTCTTTTCATCAGAATCAACTGCATTACGAGGAGATGTTTCTTTGGTTAATATTTTATGAAATACTTGTATGAGACTGCAGTTTTAGTACTCTAGAAGTAGAAACATTACTTCCATGAGATCCCAAAAGTGCTATTTCCATTATGTTGGCCTAATTATACAGACTATTAAAGAGACTAAGGAGGAAGTAGAATGGCTTATAGAGAAGTGCCTGAAGAGGGATATTTGATTGTGGATTGGATGTCATGTTAAAGAGAAAATTTTAGAAGACTACTATGGAAGCAGCTATGCTAATGGTAGAAAATAAGAAGGTGCGTGTTAAAAGAAATCTTGAAGGGTACCTACTGGTACTACCTCATCAAATGCCTCAAATATGTCGATGCTTGGCTGGTGGATGGTGCAAACAGTTGTCCTTCCTGTAGCAACAACGTTCTTCACCGCACGCATGACAATTGCAGCTGCTCTGGCATCTAAACCCGATGTAGGTTCATCCATGAAGATTATTGATGGATTAGAAACAAGCTCAACAGCAATCGTTAGCCTTTTCCTCTGCTCAGTAGATAGACCACTCTGACCTGGCATACCAACTAAGGAGTCTTTGATATCATTGAGCTCAATTGTTTCAATGACTTCTTCAACAAATCTCTGCACAGTGAGTATGAAGAGACTAAGATTAATAGGCTTAACAACATTATGTGACTAATAATAGGGTGGTATTGTATGTCATACAGATCTTGTTTCTGAATTGATCTCTGGAAGTATCCCTTGTGAAGCTGAGCATGTGTAACTCTTCACGGTAATATGTGGAGAATGTATATCATACTGCTCACAGTAGCCTGATACTCTGGCATATGTCTTCTGGACCTTGGGGTACCCTCCAATTCTTATTTCTCCTTCAATAGTGCCTGTAGTTTTTCTTCCAGAAAGAACGTCCATGAGAGTTGTTTTCCCAGCTCCACTAACTCCCATTAAAGCTGTAAGGACTCCAGGCCTTAGTGATCCTGTAATATCATGAAGCAGCTGAAGTTTCTTCTCTGTGACGCCCTGCTCTCTCATTTCCTGTCCAAAGTAAAAGGAAAAGAAAAATAAGTTAGTCTGTAATTTTTACTTCTTGCACCAAACCTTTAGAAGATAAATGTAGATGTTAATTGGATTGATTACTGGAGGAGTATCGACAAAGTACTGCACGTCTTTGAATGCAACTGTCAGTGGCTGGAATGGCAGGACCATCTTCTCTGAATAACCAAACACATGTTTTTGTATCATTTCACAACCACTAATTTGCATTGGATATTATCTTTTCAAATGCAGGTTTGTCTTACCAGTCTTTTTTGTTTCTGCAATTGGTTTGGAAGGGGCTGATATGGTGGAATCATTGTTTGGACATGAACTGCCGTGACAAACTTCACTTCCTTGTAGCTGAGACAACTTCTTTTTGGAAATGTCGCTCGACGGTCGGGGCTGTGCACATGACAAGCTCATAGGTATGTAGATATGTTGTGCATATTTCAAAATGCTATATTTATGCTTAATTATTGGTTAAGATGGACTTACACTTGAAGTAAGTCAAGGCCAGGACAAACCCAATATTGAAAAGTGAGAGAGAAACCAAACAAAGCTGCTAATGATATCCAGTAGAAGTAGCTAGGAAAGTTTAAGCCATGAATCTCCAAGATCCTCTTCCCTAAAGTTGTGTTTCCTGCATAAACCTGCAAATGAGAAAGAACTAAAACTATTAACAAATTCATGTCACATGGGAAAGTGATCGACAAGATTATAATATAATGAGTTCACCTTTTGCCAGCGTGGGGCGAGGAACTCGTTTATTGATATCCCTATCTCCCCATATGTAATTGGAGAAACCCAAAATGCCCATCTCAACCATGGTGGCAAAGAGGCTGAAAAGTGTAAATTTTGTTTAGGAATGCGGTAGTTTCCTTACAAAACGGGGAGGAAAGAATGGTTATTGATCACTTACGTCGTGGTATGATGAATCCTCCAAACAAGTACATGCCTACTAAGACCAGAGAACCAACCGTTGAAGCAGTAACCAGAGAAGGGAAAGCTGAGGCCAAAAACCGGCACAGTGATGTTGATCCTTGATGTAAGGCAAACAGCAGAAGGAACTGACGGAAAAACCTAGCACCCATTGAAAAAATATAAGTATTGTGAGGTAGTGAATGGAGAGAACATAATCATGTATCCAAAGTTTTTTGCAATTAAATTCTGAAGTTTGAAGAATCCTAACCTTTTGGCTTCAGGGCTATATCCAATGGTATATTTAGTAATTGCAGTCGAATGGATTCAACAAGGGCATATGGAGTCTTTAGGATTGATGTTGGAATAGAATATGCCCTTACAGGGTATAGGTACCCTTCTTTTTGTTTGTAGAACACTGGAAGGGTAGAAATAGTCAAGAACAGCTCTGCAACTCCATTGGTCATTAGTCTGATAAGTGTATAAAACAGAGATCCCAGATAATAATTTGAATGTTCCAAGTCTACAGCCATCCAAGTGCGTAAAAATACTGTCATTGTAATGACTGCAACAAAAACAAGCTGTAGGACAAAAGTAGATTCAGAATCCTCAATTTAGGACAGCGACCGTTAGGCACCTGATCAGCATCAATAAGAGGTCATACAGTCATGGGAAGCAGAAGTTACCTGTGTTGTTTTGAATACATAGACAAATGAATTCCTCTTGATGAGGAGCAGCTCTCTTGCTGTGCAAGCCTTGACTAGTTCCCATTTGCTCAAGGAGTACTTGCTAAATGATATAGCATCTTTATGGCTCTGGGATTTGTCATATGGCACTGAAAGTTCCTCATCTAGCTTCTTTCCAAGAGGACTTGCTTTAAACATCTCAGATAGTTCATCCACTGTTTTTTATACCTGTAAGGGTCAGACCTGCACCAGTACTGTTCTTGGTCCTTTTTGGAGATTACCTGAGAGGGTAGAAAGAACAAGCGTTTGAGAATTAGGAGGTATTCAGCAACAGGGAGGAAAATAAAATTTCGTATTCTCTGAATACTCACCTCCTGGAGGAAGTCTGCAGCACCCTTTCTTTCTGGGCATTTGAAACCACAATGCTCAAAAATTTAAATGTGACTGCGGGGCCGTGGTACACTATTTTGCCTTCTGCCATTAGTATTAGATCATCAAATAGATCAAAAGTTTCTGGCGCTGGCTGAAGAAGTGCAACCAACACAGTTGCTTCTGTGATATGAGCCAACTGCTGGAGACAGGTAACTATCTGAAAAGTTGTGGAACTATCTAATCCAGTAGATATTTCATCCATAAATAGTGTATTTGTCGGTCCAACAATCATCTCTCCTGCCATACAAATCACTTGGATAAAAAATTTTATCGATAAAATGTGTGTACTAATCTGTGAGGCTTGTGTGTACCTATTAAAAAAAATATGTGAGGCATGTGAGTGAACAAGTAGTAGGTGTAGTGGTGCAATGAAGGTTTCTTTACTACCTGTAGTCAGTCTTTTCTTCTGGCCACCTGAAATGCCTCTTTTCATTGCATCTCCAACCATTATGTCAGCACATATATCCAGTCCAAGAATCTGAGGAACCATAATGATTAGATTACAAATCAAAATATGAAGAAAATCTAAGTTTAAATCCCCCATTCCTCATATTAATGTGACTCTGCTTAGTGAAAATTTACCTTGAGAACATAATCTGTCTGAAGAGTCCTCTTCTGTCCCTTAACTGAAATTGCCTGTTAAAATCATGCCAATCTCCTAAGAGACTGTAAAAAAAAAAATTTCTCATAGGGGGATAAAATCAAAGATTGTATCAACTTGTGCTTACCTTCATGTAGGTGTCAATATCAGGATCAGGTATTATTCCTGCCTCTTTTTCTCTTTTGCTGACTTCCTTCATAATTTCTTTAAATCCAGAAATGGAAGTTAAACATCTACTTTGATATATTGCTATATGTATATATGCAGACATATATTCTAATGGCATTTTTATGGACCTTACCTTCCCTGCTTCCAACACCCTGACAGCGTGCAGAAAAATCGATAGTTTCCCTTACAGTCATCTCAGGAATGTGCAGGTCATATTGGCTTATGTAAGCTGATGTTTTCTGAGGAACAAACTCATCTAACTTGTAACCGTTGTATGAGATTTCCCCAGTGACCTGAAGTAATAAAAAGTTATAAAAAAAACTCATCCAAATGCACAGGCAAATGAATTGCTAGAGCTGATAGAAGCGGATAACACCTTAAGAGACTGGTTTAGTTTTCACTAAGGCCAATAGGAAGTGGTTTTTTTCCACAGCCTGGAGGACCAGAAGGAGAGTGAACCTGCAGTATGCCGATCCGTGGATGAATAATTTTTTTCTCCTTTCATTCCCAAATAACCTTAGAGTCTGTTAATATATGTTTTTTTCTCTTCAAATAGTCTTCATTTTTTCATTCTTAAAGAACTAGAAATGGTTGACTGACTTGATTCAAATAAAACCAATCAGTTCATGAACGTATTGGTCACCCCATTACTCAAAACACATGATCAAATCAAACCCATTCTTCCCATTGTGTTTTCCACCATGGTCTCCCATCTCTACTAAAAATCCCTCATAGAAAGCACTAATTAACCTGAAAGAGTTAGTTCCAGTAAACCATTTTACCCAGTTTGTCCAATGGTCATGCTTGAAGACTTACCTGGATGGTTTGATGATGCCACTGACATCTTTCAGAATGCTTATCTTGGCCTCTTGAGGTTTGCACTGGACCGACTTTGTAAATACCTGTTCACGTGTTAGTTTCCATCAAAAACCTGTTCAATTTTGCCAGTTCAAACACAATTGCTTCGTCTGACAATTGGATTTACATGTTTGCTTCTTTGTCAGGGGCAATGGGATGAAGAGGGAAAAATAAGGGTAGGAGCAATTCAAATTCAAGATTATGGAAGCAGAAGGCAACTTACAGATAACATGGTTGTGAAAGAGTTCCATAATGTTGGGAGGGGCTTTCCTTCAACTACTTCACACTCTGCTTCCACAAACAGATTCTTGTACCTCACTTCCACAGTAGGTAATTTCACGTTTACTCTGAAAGAAAAGTACTTAGGTCAGTTCTTTGAAGGTCAATCCATGCCTATAGGTAAATCAAAGTTAGTGCCTATATTATAAATAGAAACCATCAAATGAGACATTTAGTTTCAGATTTTCATCAATTCCTTTTAGTCATAATAGCTCAGGAGGAGGATTACCTGTCAATTCTCTCTCTCAGTTTCTGCAGCAATTGAAGATTATCATGCTCGATGTGCTTAATCAGCCTTTCGACAAGCATCTGCCTTTCAAGAGCTTCAAGCTTGGTAACATCAACCATTCTCTTCCCTTCAGATTCTCTCCCATCATCTCCATTATCATGATCATCGCCGAACAAAGAAGTCCTGACCCGTTTGAAAGTAGGCAGTCTCTCAATTGCAGCCCACAGCCCAACTCATGCTCTTCATCCTCTTCCTTTACGGAGTAGAACTACTTCTAACTATGAACGAAGCTTCTTGTTGAATGCTTTTTCCAATAGCACTTAGCTCCTCCATTTGAACTCAATATGCAATTTCTTTTACCTCAACAACTCTTGTAAACTTTTATATACATGTCTGAATAAATTATATGCATACTTTCTATGGAGTCAATTCGTAGTCAATTCCCAGTCCCTGTCCATTTATTAATAAATACGTGTATAACCATTACAGTGAATCATGAACGCTGATGGCTTTTTTCTTTCTTTCTTTTCCAAAATTTCCTCCTTTTTCGTGGCAATATCTTTTCCCATAAACAAAAGAAAAAAAGTGACTCTCATTATCATTATCATCATCTTCTCCCTTTTTTTAAGTCTTAATCGCCTATTGGTTTCCAGGTTGTGAACAGATAAAATCCATCTGTACATAAAGGAAGCCTCGTCTTTTCTTTTTTCTTTTTATAATCATTGCAAGTTTATGCGTATTTCCGTGTCAGCAAGTGCACCAAAGTTAACATTATGATGTTTTGAAAATCGGATAGTCGATGACAGAAAAAGTTCTGGGTGCGATTTATTGATAAGACCCGATAGTAAGCGAAGTGGGTGAGCCAAGTGACGTTATAAGTCGCCAAATATGAATATCTGAAATATAATAAAATTTAAATATTTTATTAAAATTTATATTTATTAATTTTTAATTTATACTTCAAACAGCATAAAAAATTGGTCATTATTAATTATTAGTCCCAATTAAGGAATTTAATAATAAATGAAAAATTAATATTTAACAATAAGTAGGTATTTCTTTTATTAAAATAATTCAATCTCAATAATAAAATGTCTCTAATTTAAATCATTCCAATAATAAAAGAATGGGGTTAGTGTATTGACATTTATTTTAGTATTTATATAAATATGTGACATTTTAAATTTTATTAAATAAAATAGGGTTAATGTTTGAATATAAAATTATATATTGAAATGATGCAGTTTTTGGAAGTTGTTAATTTTACGAACTCAATTAGGCAATTCCATAAAGGGTAAAGATATTGATAGCTTTAAATCTCCTCTATGAATAAGGTTGAAGCATTCAAAGGCTAGAGTAGGTAGGTAGGCCCAATACGTTAAATCAACTTTAATCGGTGATGGAATATTATAGTGAAGTAAATTATTCAAATGGTTTTGAACCTAAACCAACACGTATAGGTTTGGAATTGGTGTTAGATGAGTAAATGCGGTCAGATTATCGATTTTGACGGTTCATATCTGGTTCAAAAGGTTTTGGTTTAAAAGGGTGAATCCGATTGAAAAGCTCTTTGGTTGACGGTGGTCTGATTTTAAAACATTTGTAATTAATTAAAGCGGCTACAATGATCTTGGAGATTTGAGCCAAATAGCAATTAAGGTGTCCCGTATCTTCGTAATCCCTAGAAAAAATATAAAACAGTTTTGTCCTTTGGTTTGTTCAATCATGTTCTAAAATTCTATGCAAATGAGCATATATATAGTTCATGAATCACAGTCCATGCCTTATTGTTGGTGGAAATGGAAATGAGGACATTTAGATTTAGCCCCGTGCCAATCACGTTGAGGAGTTACATATCCACTTTCCTTTTATCATGCTTGCTCAAACTTCTAACCTGAAATAATTAGGGACGCAATTCTAGTGCAAAATTTGCTGCATTCCTCCTTTTGTAATGTTTTTTTTTTCTTTTTTGGCTGCTGCAATGCTTCTTTCATGTCTCTTTAATTATTTTAATGATTAGAACACTGGGTTCTTCGTCTGCTCGTCATCTTAATTACCCTTTATATTTTTAAAGCAAAAAAAAGACAAAAATTAAGGAAGTCTAATTATGTGAAAACATTAAATAAGGAAAACCATGGGAAAATGAAGTTTTAGGTGAAAATCCTAAATAGGGAAAAAGCACATACAGAAAAATTCGGTACCCATACGCACAAACCCCTAAAATGTCACACAATACCTCTTAAATACCCAACAATACCTTAAAATCACTCAAACCTCAAGGGTATATATCATATATTTATATACTTATAAAATTGAATAAATTACATCTGCAATAAGATCGATAAGTCGTGTGTTTTTTAAATTAAAATTACTTAAAAATGCTAATGATGTCTGTAAAGCTTTATGTCGAGTCTAACGAGTGGGTTGCATTCCCAACGAATATATAAGAGGGATCATTCTTTTTAATGATTTACTTAGATTTTTTTAACATATAGGATTGAAATTCTAGATCTCTCATTTTTTTATACTTATCTGAGATCTTAACCATTTAAGTTAAATCTTATTGTCCTGCTTACAACTTGAAGCTACCTAAAATTAATTCCATTACGTTGGACGATTCTTCTTTTTCAGGACATTGAGAGTGGAGGGTGTGAATGCCCTTACTTTTGTAGACCAAGAAAGGGAGTGCCATGGTGTGTTGACTTGCATGGTGCTCAATGATGTAGTCTCTTGGGTGAAAGGAAATCACCATTTGTTGAAGTTGGAAACAAAGCTTTCAGGTTAGTAGAGAAAATCCATTAGAATTAGGTGGAGATTTTAAAAATTAAGAAGGTTTGTCACTGTTCTATTTTCTCCGTGTTGCTTTGATCTTTACCATTGTTGTATTAGGTATGTTTTTAAGCTGTTTTGAGAAACGATTTTAAGCTATAAGAAACACCAATTTAGTGTTATTTGAAAATCATTCTTGTTATTTGAATTTAGTGTTTTATGTGTTCTTCTTTATATTTTTTAAAATAAAAAAATTAGGAACCAAACATACTTTTCTTGTTTTCAGAATAAAAAACAGTTCCTAAAAAATGTAAATAAATAGCCCCTTAGGATTTGTTTGGTTCCTATTTCTAAAATCATGATGTTTTTTAAAAGCTGTTCTTGTTATATGTTTTCTCTATTTTTCATGTTTTTTAGAACAAAAAAAAAAAAAAAACCCAAATATGTTTATATTTTCTTTATTCTCCTTTTTTTCATGGCAGAGCTTTCAAAACAATAAACAAACAGTCCTTAGGTTCTCCAATACACTTCTGCTTATCAGTTTTACTCTGCTTTCTTCATTTGATGTGTCTAAAAGTCTAGTCTGATAGCTTATCCCACCCCTCTACTTCAATTGGATTTGAGTCCTTAGTTGACCTTAGTCAAAGGGCTAAACACTGCCATTAATCTCACGTTTAACCTTTGCCATATTGTCTAAGATGCAAGTACTTCACTTAAACGTTTTCCCATTTTATAATATTTTGTAACACTTTGTTCTGATTACTCCAAAGAACAAATAAAATCTAATAATAATCATCATTCGTATGGTTGAGCATTTTCCAGTATTTCAAAGAAGGCTTTACTTCCTAAATTTCATTTTCTCAGCCAACCAAAAGAAATTTTGGACTTAAAGAAAATCAATACTCAACACATGATGGTGCTGATAGACCAAATCTCTGACTGATGCTGACAGAAAAATTCCTTTTTTTAACCCCTCAATCAACTGATTTAACCTTTTGAATACGCATGAAATAGAGTTTTGGACATATTTAATTTTTTTTTTAAATAAAATTATTAAAATAGTTTTAAAATTAAATTTAAAATATCCACATGTAATAGATGTGAGCATTAATATGAGTTATAACCAAAAAATTTAAAAGCATTTATAATATCGTAATCGATAATTATAAACGTTAAAGCTTACAAAATTTGACGTTATAATTAATATTCTGGTATTCTTTGATATATATCAGAAATTTAGAATCTTATTTAATTTTAAAATATTTTAATAAATTTTTTTCTAAAAAACCTTAAAAATACTCATGATATTGCATCTTAAAATTTTGTTATGATCAAGTCTAACAGTGATTCTGTATTTCTACGTATATATAAAATGGATCATTCTTTTTAATGATTTACTTAGATTTTTTTAACATCTAGGACTCAAATTCTAGATCTCTTATTTTCTTATACCTGTATGAGCTCTTAACCATTTGAGTTAGGTCTTATTAACCTGATTAAACCTTGAAGCTACCTAAAATTAATTCAATTACGTATGGCCATTCTTCTTTTTCAGGACATTGATAGTGAAGGGTGTGAATGCCCTTAGTTTTGTAGACCAAGAAAGGGAGTGCCAGGGTGTGTTGACTTGCATGGTGCTCAATGATGTAGTCTCTTGGGTGAAAGGAAATCACCATTTGTGAGTTGATAGCTTTCAGGTTAATGCGAAATCCATTAGTATTAGGTTGAGATTTTAAAGAAATTAAGAAGGTTTGTCACTGTTCTATTTTCTCCACGTGTTGCTCTGATGCTTTTCTGAAATTTGTCATATTATGTATGTTTTAAGCGTTTTGAAAACGTAAAAAGCAATTTGGTTACTAACGAAAATACGTTCTTATTATTTGAATTTAGTGTTTATATAATGCTTTTATCTTTTAGAATAAAAAAATTGAGAACCAAATATACTCTTTTTGTTTTCAGATAAAAATGGTTACCAGCCGAACAGCTTGATTATTATTTTTAAGCGATTATTAGAGCAGATTTAAAAACACATGTTAGCATTATGTGTTTTCTCGTATTTCGGAAAAAAAAAAAAGCTAGAACAAACATATTTTTTGTATTTTCTTTATTCTCTTTTTTTTTTTCATAACAAAAAAAAGCTTTGAAAAACAGTTAACAAAGAGCGCCTTATCTTCTAATACACGCTTGTCTATCAGTTTTACTGTACTTTTTCATCATTTTGATGTCCTAAAAGTCTAGTCTGATAGCTTAACCCGCCCTCTACTTCAATTGACTTTGATCTTAAGTTGACCTCAGTCCTTGGAACCAGAAACAATAACCCAAAAAGGACTAAACCACCCCCATTAATCACGTTTAACCTATATATATTTGTCTAAGATCTGGTGCTTCACTTAAACGTTTTCCACATTTTATAATATTTTGTAACCTTTTGTTCTGGTCTCAAAGAACAAATAGAATCTAATGTCATCATCATTCCATTGTGGTTGAACATTTTCCAAGCTATTTCAAAGAGGCTTTACTTCCTAAATCTCATTTTCTCAGCCAACAAAGAAAAAACCAAAGAAAATTTGGACTTAAAGAAAATCAACATTCAACACCTGGTGATCTCTGACTGATGCTGACAGAAGAATTCCTTTTTTTTAACCCTCTCCAATCAACTGGTTATTCTTTTGAATACGCATGAAATAGAGGTGTTGGACATATTTAATTTTTTGAAAAATAAAATTATTAAAATAATTTGAAAATGAACAGTAAATTGCTCGATAAGCTACGATATTAAGCTTAAAAAATTTGGCTGTTTGTAATATCGTGATCGATATTATAGCATTAACTTAAAATTTTTTCAATATTATAGTTAGTAACTACGGTATTGCTGTTCACATATTAATTTAAACATTATTTTTATTTTTAAAATATTTTAATAAAATTTTTTTCTAAAAAACTTATATGCATCCAAAGCTCCATGAAATATTAGTACAAGATTCTTGGTCATATAAAAAGCAAGAATCCTCTTCAGGTTTGCTTGGCCTTTTGTCTGCATGTAGATTTCTTTTTCACAATGATCATACCCCAATAATCTATGAAGATGAGGCTGCAGTGTCCACATATTCTCCATATATTTTCCAGTGAGGTTTGTAATTTCTAGGTAAAATTCACTAGCCATTAAAATTTTGAGGCTTTTGATACATGATGCCCTCAATGAGATGGATAATTGTTCTTTGTGAGCAAGCTCAAGGGGTAGGTCAGTTGATATAAAGTATTAGGATGAAGTTACCCAATAGTCATCTGTTTGAGTCCTTTCGTGGTCATTGAAAATTGTACCCGATAATAAATTTTAGGGTTTTATAAAATTAATTGAGATGCTCACAAACTGGCCTAAATAACCATGATTATAAAAAAATAAAAAACAAAAAAATTAATTGTTCTTTATGTGTGAAGAATTAAAGGATTCACACTTCTTGTTAGGAAGTCAATAAATAATTGAAAGAATCATTTTGTGGGGGACCCCAGATAAAAAGTAGAATAGAAAAGTGGTGCTTTCACTTTGAGAATGACTTAGAATCCCTTCAAATTTATTTTGATTTCTTAAGATCATGTGAACTGGAGAAATGAATGAGACTCCTGCTTGGCTGATCAGAACTTTAGCAAAACCCTTTTTTTTTTTTTTTATAAGTAAAACTTTACCAAAACTTTTAATGTTAGAAAGGTGTCCATTACAAGGGAAAAAGACTCTAAAAGTCATTTGATATAGAAGTGGGGTCTGTTTTATGCAGAAACAAACAAGGGGGAGGTTGATGCTGCAATCAAAAGTCCATTGCAGCAAAAGATATGAAGATTTTTTCAACTGAAAGGGATGTAGCTACCAGTAAAGTACTACCTGTAAAATCAAGTAATCAAATAATCTGATCATATGAATATCAACAACATAATAAGATCGTATCTGGAAGCAAAATCTTGAGAATATACATCATCGGTCATTATTGAAACAATGGAATCTTTGGAAAATTGAAAATGAATTTTCTTGAGTTCTTACAAGCCATACCGAAAATAAATTGGATAGTGAATTTTCTCTTAGTATATTTGAGTAGGCTTAGGGGGCCAAAAAAATCGCCATCGATTCTTTATATAGGCCAGGGTCGTGTGGTTTTGCAAGAGGTGTAAGGAAGAGGTGTTATGGGAGGGTTAAATTCAATTTAAAATTCAAGTGTAATATTGACGATTCCCAACATTCTCGCTTGGTCGTATGGTTCCATACTCAATGAGAAGAAAACTAAATATAAATCGTAATAATAAGTCCTCTTATAGTGAGTAGTATCTTGTGTATTCTGATATATCAAGTTCACCATTTCAATACTTAAACTTAATGAATAAACCATATGTTTATTCAAGGTCCAAGCTTAATGATATTTCTCAAAATAATAATAATAATCTTAAATGTACAAAACCATATGAGAAAATATCAGATTGAATAAGAGTTTCATTAAAATTATGAATGTACATACAATAAAATTACATCGTGGAACCAAGTCTCATTTATGTACATGATCGCCAAAATACTTAAGTGGCGCTGCCTTTAGTTAAGAATCGACGATCATCGACTCGGTCTTGAATGTGTTCGATGACCGCTTCTTTCTTTATGAACTACTGCTTATTCTTCAAGTATTTAATGTCGATAATAACTGCTGTTGAAACAACACATTTGTTTTAGCGTAAATCTGCTTGGTGAGTTATGTGATGCAGCTTCATGGCCTGAATGATCAAATTCTAAGCTTATATATGAGCTCTTTAACCATACGCCATCACGGTAGCCTCGAAAACAAGACACGAACTCGGTTTCCATAGTGGAGGTGGCGGTGAAGTCCGCTGCTTGCTTCTCCAGAGATATGTAAGCTCCGTCGAATTTAGGCAGAAAATGTGGGATGTTGATTCACGAGATCGACATAGCCCGTGGTCGAATCAGTGGCCAGTCACCTCCCACGGGCTATACGTTGATCATGCGTAAACATGTAATCCTTTGTTCCTTGAAGGTATCTCATCACCTTCTTTGCAGCTCTCTAGTGGTCGATACCTGGATTACTCTGATATCTTTCTAATACTACAATAACAAATGCAATGTCGGGTTTGGTACAGACTTGAGCATACATCAGGCTTCCAACAGCTGAAGCATATGGAATGTTTTTCATGTGTTTCCATTTGAAATCATTTTTAGGGCACTGATTCAAATCAAATCTCTCACCCTTCAAAATGGGTGCTACACTCGGTGAACAATTTTCATGTTAAATCTCTCTAAAACTTTGTTGATATAGGTCTCTTGAGACAAGCTCAAAATGTATCGAGATCTTTCCCTTTATGGATGTTAATGCCAATGACATAAGATGCCTCACCCTTATCAGCCCCGTATCAAAATTCGAGTTGGTGACACACCTCATATAACAAACCCTTATCATTGGTTCTTGAAGCAGAATATCATCCGCATATAACCTGAGAAAACAAATCTTACTCCCATTGACCTTTTGGTATATACATCGATCCATGATATTTTCTTCAAAACCGAATGAAGTAATGACTTCATGGAATTTCAAATACCATTGGCGGGATGCTTGTTTTAATCCATATATGGATTTCTTGAGCTTGCAAACTTAAATATTCACCTTTAATAAAGGAGAATCCTTTAGGTTGTTTCATGTAAACCTCTTCCTCTAGATTACCATTAAGGAATGTTGTTTTCACATCCATATGATGTAAATCAAAGTCAAAATAGGCAACCAATGCCATGATTATCCGAGGAGAATCTTTCTTGAATACGGAGGAGGAAAGACTCTGCGTGGCCAGTCGATTCCTTCCCTTTGAGTGATCCTTTGGCGTGAGTCTTGCCTCAATGTTGCGTATTTAGAGCCAAATCGAGTATTTATACAATTAATACTTGGCCCATTACCAAGGACAGTAGCTAATCCTCAGCAACGGCACCAAAAACTTGTTATAGACCAAAATGTATGATGCTAGTTGTGTATGCCAAATTTCTGGTACTACCACTCAAGAACTATTCAGTCCCTAGCAATGGCACCAAAAACTTGTTGGCCAAATGCTTGTGTAGATGAAAAGAGTGATTAGCTCCTTTTGTAAAATGTACTCATTAAAAATTGAGTTGGTCTTGATTACTGCAAGTGTATAGGTTGTACAAGTAATAAAAGTGGATATTTAAAGTCCAGATATTGTTCCCACGAGGAATGATGATAAATCAAAAGACTAACTTCTACCCGACCACTCGAGATCATTGCTATTCTCTTATTAGGATGATGAGATGACTAAAAATTTTAGTCTAGATTCCAATTCCTTATTATACATGAAAATAGTTTTAATGAAAAATGGTTTGAATTTCTTGAGTGAGACAAAGCGAATTTAAATCAATGAATGATATTGATTTACGCATCTTATCGATTCGCTCGGCCATGGGGTAGGCCAGGTTTGCTCCAAGATGCATGGTAGTATAGTTTGGATTTCTCCTTAACCATACTTTTCAACGATTAAGGGGTTCATATTCATTTCTAAGACATGATTCTAATCGATTTACTTGTATTGTAACCCTCTTTCTAAGATTTAGTATTTTTTTCCTTTTAGTGCTTAAATGCGCAGATCTTGGAATTTGGAGGAATTCTTGCCCCGTAAACGAGATATTCTGAGCACTCTCCGATTTGATTGACACCTCATCCTTCATTCCTGATGAAAATTTTCATCTCCTTGATTAGATCTTTGCTAACACGGGATCAGAATCAATTCAGTAGAAAGATGAGAGACCTCTGAGTGATTAAACTGATACTTCATTCAACTATCCTCAGTGCAGTAGTTGGTGATCTATTTGAGTAACCCATTAGAGTTCATTAGTTCCTTCGTATTAGTCTATCACACCCACAAAGAAAAGCTCTATACTCTTAGGATTATCCATCTATGTGTCACACAGAAGGCCTCTTGGAAATCAGAGTAAGATACAGGACCTTGCTTAGGTACACGGTACTAGTACTGGGAATAAATAAATTCAAGAACAATACTAATAAAATAAATTCAAGAATTCTAATTAAGGCGTTCTTCAACCTTATGTATAAAAATGAATATCATCATTGACCCATTTCCAGAGAGCTCAACTTTTCAAAATTTGTTCACTCATATCAGTGACTAGCTGATCAGTAAAATTTACTGAAATCATAAACAAACTGAAATAAATGAACTCCATAAACTTTCCATCCTCCATTTGAAATCAAGCATTATTAAGGAAAGATAATTTATAAAACGAATTCGACTCGAGTTGCACTTGAGTTCAATACCCAAATCAATCTAAAGAATACCAATTAAAACTCTACTAAAACTAGCACTAAAAAGAAAAAAAAAAGAAAAATAAAATATACAAGAGTCTTTAACTACCCAGACGTCTTGGAGTTGCGGAAGCTGAGCACAGTGCCCTAGATGCGTCTATTTATAGACTTCCCAATGTTGGGTCGCACTTCATTAATTGCATTATGGATCCCTAAAATTCTGGCCCAAATTGGTCACTATGTAGCGACATAGAAAGTTCTATCGCGATAGAGTTTTCATTCTTTGTCGTTGGCCTCTGTCGTAGCATGCAGTCTTCTGTCGCGACCTGTTCTCTAAGTTCATTCTTGAATTCTGTTGCGACAAACTTTGATAATGTCACGACATAATTTTGGTGTTGCAGTCTTGTTCTTGTATGCGCCCAGCGGAATGTATTAATGTCGCGACTGAAATCTGTTTGGCTTGACTTCTCATGTCCTTCTTCTTTTGAAGTTTGTCGCAACATAATTTTCCTTGTCGCGACAAACATTTTCCTTTTTAGCCTGTCAACTCTGTAGCAACAAAGTTTAATCTGTCACGACATGATTTCTTTGAGTCCTTAGCAATTTCTGTCGCTTGTTGAGCTGTGTGTTGGGATATAGAAATCTTTGTCACGGCACATATTTCCTTAGCTGATCGGTTCTTCTTGATTTAAAATGCGACTTAATTTGTGCATCGCGACAATTCTCTTATTTCATAGCTTTTATTATCGTGACAGAAAATTTCTTTGTCGCGACAGAGATTCTACCTTCAATTCTTCACTATGTCACAACATGAATTTCTTTGTCACCACTCCTCTTGTTTTGCTCTTCAGCTCCTTGTCGCGACAGATAATTCACCTCCTTCATGTTTTGTTTGTCGCGACATAAATATCTTTAGCCATGACAAAGATTTTGTTACTCTTAATTGCTTAATTCATCATTATGTCCGGCATAATTTTCTTGTTCGAGAAATTCCTCCTTAAACTAGCGGATTACGTAAACTTTGTCGCAACGTAAAAGCACTTATCTCGATTAAACGTATTTGCGGTCTTAGCATTTTTAAATGCATTGAAATTGTCTTTAATCGTGTGAGTTCATCGTTGAGATCTTCACCTTTTTATGTTGTAGCTGAGAGGAAATATTGTCGTAACACAGCTCCTTTGCTCTCTGCCTTGATCATTGTCGCGATAGAGTTAAGGACTGTCGCAAAAGTTTTCTTCACAATCTTCTTCAATAATGTCGCGACAGAAAAATTCTTTGTCGCAACAAAACTGCTCTTTCAACCTTGAGTTCTACATTAGCTTTGTGCGACATTTGATTCTTTGGGCTGCGACATAGTTCTTTGACACCTTGAAATTGTGTCGCGACATAAAGCATGTTGCGACCAGCTGGCACAATTTCCATTTTTTCGTTTCGCTACCTTGTTTTCTCTTTTCAATTAACACTTGCAAAACACAAAGTTGGTGAATATTCCTGTTTGGCACAAATAGAGTTAAGCCCCATTAAACATGCAGAAAATGGATTAAAAATAGATGAGTTTAAAGACTCATCATTGCCCGGAATGAGTTTTTTTTTTTTTTTTTAAAGACCCATTTTACATCCGATAGCTTTACACCATTAGACAACTAACGAGATCCCAAATTCGATTAGATGTCATAAATTCATTTCTTCTTTCATGGGCTGTACCATGAGTTAGATTATTAAACTCTTGAACTTTGTAAGCGTTTACGGATCATTTTCGGCTCGATGTATTAGTCCCGATTCTTATCAAATACCACTTCATAAAATCATTAGGTCTTTGATTTCCTAACTCTTATAGATCTTCTTAATGTTGCCTCATCATTCTCTTGAGGAATTTGTGATCGACTTGTTGCTTAATTGGTTGTTGACAATTTTAATTTCTTCGTGTGAAGCTTGATCGCATAGGATCGATATCAACTTGATATGTGGAATTTCGAAATGGACGTCTCACACTTGGTTGTATTTGAGGGTGCGGCGACAATCAATCTATCACTTGAACCAGAGGGTTGACCTTCATAATGATCAATACCGTAAACAATGTCACGAAACTTATCACTCCCAGTCAAGTACATTCTCAAGAAATTTTGCATTTCTTGATTCCACAATCCTAGTGTTGTGAGATGGACACTAAAATCTATACCCCTTGGACCTTTCAGCATATCCAATGAAATACCCACTAATGGTCCTTGAGTCTAGCTTTTTTTCTTGTGGGTTATAAATTCTCACTTCAAACAGGCATCCCCAAATGCGTATATGTCCTGAAACTTGGTTTCCCGACCTTTGAATAACTGGCGTCTTAGGGACCGACCTTGGTTGAAGCTTCGATTTAATATATACAACGCGTCTTTTAGAGCAGGACCTAGTATTGAGGTAGTTTTGTATTACTCCTCATACTCCTGACCATGTCCATTAAAAGTTCGGTTTCTTCTTTCTGCCACCATTGATCAGGAGGGCCGGGCATAGTGTACTGAAGCGATCCCATTTCTTGAAGAAACTTCTCAAATGCACTAGGATCTTGTCCATTCTCTGTGTATTTTACCATAGTACTCTCCACCTCTATCTGATCTCACGATCTTAATATGTTTTCCACATTGATTCTCTACTTTGGCCTTAAAAACTTTAAAGGCGCTTAAAGCTTCATCTTTGGAACGAAGTAAGTAGAGATACATGTATCGTGAATAATAATTTATGAAGGTAACAAAGTATTTCAGACCATTTGCATACATGTCAGGACAACAAATATTAGTATGTATAATCTCTAATAGGTTTGTGCTCTTCTTTGCACCTTTGGGCTGGTGGTTTGTTTGCCCATATCTGATTCACATAAGTCTAATCGATAAAATCCCAAAGTACTAAGTGCCCCATCATTAACCAATTTCTTCATTCTTTGATAGGATGTGTCCCGATCTCAGGTGCCCGTAACATAAAGTTCCTCATTCATAACACATCTTTTTAATCCAACAGTAACATGCATAGAATTATAAGTAACATCATTGTGTAATTGAATATGGAAAAGACCATCAGACAATGCACCATAACCAATAACTTTGGATTTATTAGATAAACCAAAACCCAAATCTGTAAAATTAAAGGAAAAATCTAAGGTACAGAATCTTGAAGTGAAATTTAATTCCTAAGAAACTTAGAGCATAAAATGTCTTTTCCAGTTAAAGATGAAACCCATTTGCTTATCTGGTACGCGGTACGATAAGCTTATACGTGAACTCATGCTTGCTACTTGAATAGATGCGTTATTCACTTCCCACTAACCTTAGGTTTTGCATGCACAGATATTTGAAACATGGATTGTAGAACCAGAATCAATCCACTATGTGTTATGATTAACATTAACCATATTAGATTCATAATAGACAAAAGAAAATTGAGTACCTTTCTTACCAAGCCAAATCTTAAATCTTGAGCGAGTTCTTACCCATTGTGTCCCTTCTTTTTTATAGAAAAAGCAACATTTATTGCTTTGCATCTTAGTTGAATAGGAATCTTTTCCTTTTCTTTTAACTTGATCCTTTCTTTCTTTCCAGAAGGTTGGTCGAGTTAACCCTTTCCCTACTCTTCCATCATGCAACCTCACTCTTGCACACATATGAGAATTACGACAATTCATTAATTGACCGGTATCCTTATGTGTGTTGTAGAGATTTTGAAGGGTTGTATTGTTCAGAGGCGAAGTGTTCCAATATATAATGAAACGAGGAAAGTGTCTGACTTGGTAATTTCTAATGACTTAAGTTGAGCCATATATCCCTCATGTGCATGATATGATCATGCACTCCTCTTATCCTGGTGAGCTTGGTGGATGAAAATTGCATAATTAAGGTACTAGCAAGAGCTTGTCAGAAGTTACAAACTGCTCATCGATGGCTTTCAGAAGTGGTTTGACTTTGTCGATTTACCGACGAACCCGAATACTAGCGAGATATCTTGAATAGCTATGAACATCACAGGCGGTGGACCTCTCAGCTTATCATAAGACATGCAACCTGCGTCTTGGTTTCGGTAATAGGATCGGGTTCGTCTTTCCTTAAAGCGCAGTTAATATCCATCCATTCCAAATATAGAAGAATTCTCTCATTCCATACCTTATAGTTATACTTATAGTTAGAATATCACCTTAAAATCAGAGAAATGTTCCACGGAGTTTGAATATGTCACACCGGTCCCGGTCCGGCTAAGTTAGCCCGATCGAACGAGTTCCGGGACGCGAGACTATATGTTGGGACTCTTTACCTAAAACCAAACTTGTACCTGTGGGTATGACCCATCTTCTGTGAAATAAAATATCATATACATTTACCGAGTCCCATTTACAATTACAAAACTGTACTTTTACATTTACAAATCAGAGCACGGAACCTACATGTAGTGAACCCTTACAAGTGTGTTGGCCCAGCTGTATGCGGATGTTTGCTGACATCTTCTCATGTACCTACACGGATTAAAAACCCGTGCTAAGCTTTACGCTTAGTGGGAAACATTTCTTATACAGAAACATAAATACAGATAACGATGTAACAAGTTACTCGAATATTGGTATTCACATAATGAACTTATACAATTACTTGGCTTATCTGAGACTTATGCTTGATCGGACTTATACTTATACGATCGATCTTATACTTACTCGGGAATTACATATAGTGGTTTCTTATCCTTATTTGGATCTTATACTCCATAGCACTCATTCTTATCCCGGGTCTTATACTTATAATCGGATCTTATACTTATAACGAGACTTATTCTTATTCGGATCTTATACTTGACTCTACGGGTTTACACTTGTTAGTGCAGAGGTATCCGCGGAGATTATGGAGCATTATCTTTGGATTTGCGAGAACTTAATCTTATACGAGGGTACACATGTAAGTACTACTTGATCTGTGTCTACTACGATACCCGGCTTGTGTTGGTATCATATCCTGACAACCCTAGGGTTAAAGTATACCTATACTCATACGGGGTACTCGTAGATACTACGGGTTTATCGCCATCGAGCTTATACGGGAATGCAGAAGTAGGCCTACAGTGTCAGATCTTTGGGTACAGTGGGTGCCGAACTTATATTTATACGAGATACTTTGTATCTTGTACTTGCCTCTGAGAGTCTATCCCTGTCTTCTGGATCTTACTACTTGTACTCACAGCGGAGTTTATTACGGTATTTCGGATCTTATCGCAGTGATACGGAAGCGTATCATTAGTATTTCGGTTGTATACATGTATTCTGGAGGCACTACTATGTATTTGAGGATCTTATACATGTATTCCCGGATCTTATACATATCTTACGGAGTATATACTTGTCTTCTGGAACTTATACGGGTCTTACAGACTTATCTTTGGTATTTGGACACATACTTGTATTTTGGATCTTATACGTGTATTCTGACTTATACATATGTTTGATCTTATACATGTAATACAGAACTTATACTTATCTTATGGAACTTATACGGGTCTTATGGATCTTATTCTTGTGCGAAGGTACCCGTAGGTACGATGAATGTCGAGCAGATGGGGTGCTATCGTATCTGAGGTCGGATGACACAACGGATACGGACGTTAGTGCCGCTGGAGTGGATCAGTTCATTATACGGAGTAGCCAGGTAATTCTGTTTGGACTTATGCTTATTTCAGATCACGAAGTGCCCGAAAGTGGTGCCTCACTGAGACTTATGTATTTTACTGATCGAGTATGCTTGGAGTCTGCGAGGCTTATGCTTATTTGCGATATGAGGTACCCTTGGAGTCTTCTTGGACTTATACTTATTCGGACTCAAAGTAGAGATTCTGAGAGTTACTTCTTATCTGGAACATACTTATAACGAGACGTATGTTCATTCGGGACTCAGTAGGATTCTGAGCCAGACTTATCTGAACTTATACTTATAACGACCTTATGTTCGGGACTCAGGTAGAATTCTGAGCTTATTAGTATACAAAAGTACCCGTAGGTACTTCACCAGTTCATTATCACGAAGTGTCCTTGGTAGATCTGTTTGGACTTATACTTATATTGAGACTTAACTTATTTTACTGTCATGAGTACCTGTGGGTACTACGGAACTTATCGGATCTGAGTGCGAAGTAGGTACCCACGGAACTTAATCGGATACGAGTACCATGGGTACCATAGAACATATACAGAGGTACATTTAGATCTTTACTCTTATTCTTTATTCAGTGTCTTATTATATGTCTGTCTGACTACCTAGACCAATCATAATAAATGAGTAGGACGCAGTACAATAAGTACCCGAAGGTACGATACAGTACTGGGGTGCCGTAGCACCATACAGGACGTGCCTGCCCACGCAACAGGAGTGTCGTAGCACCAGCAGGAGTGCCAAAGCACCGATCAGGAGTGCCGAAGCACCAAAAGGACGTCCACTCATTCATTCTTCAGTCCTAGGTAGTCATACTGTCATATGTCTTTCAGAACTTACAACCTCTCTTAATCACATTATGTGATCATGACATATTGTTTTTCATGTTCATGTTCATGTTCTCAGCCATTTTCGTGCTCTATATCATATTCCTGTGCTCTATGCCTATTCCATATGGTACTTTAGATACTTGTATGATATGATGCCCATCCACACATCATTCATATATTCTTGTCCCTCAATGAATCTATTTTTCTTAGGAATTGGAATCAATCCAATCGGATCACCCAAAATAAAGTTATGGCAATTTCATGCCAACTAGTCGGTTTACCGATTTTACCGAGGGATAGTTTGAAATATTCATTTTCCAGTGCCTTGTCTCCATATTTGACACTGGTTCTTTGTTCTCCTTTAAATTTAAGGTTCTAAGGGTTCTATTCCAACTGGAATCACCCAATTCGGAGCACCGAAACTCAAGATACGTCCTAAACAACTCGGACTACTCTATGATCACACTGATACAGGAATTGGCTTACACATGGCCCCACTTTGAGTAAATTTTTGGGCCACTTAGAGTCAGCATTTGACGATGCCTATTTCTTTATGTTTCATTTTCCTTGAAATCTATTTTAATTGGCCACTTGAATCACTCAAATCGGATAAGAAATGAGCAAGTTATGGCCAAAATACGAAAACTGGTCATAATAGGAAAACAGAACACTACCGCATTCGGTACACCCCTCGACTTTTGCCTGTAATGTGGGTTTTTCTCCATTTTTCCATGTGTTGATACCCCAAATCAACTCTCTATACTTCATACACCTCAAAACCATTTCCAATTCACCTTGGAATCTCTTTTCTATTCAATTCATCTTTCATTTCTTATCTTCTTTCAAAACCTTTCCATGAATTTCTCCCAAAATCATTCCAACATGGGTTATGACCCATCCTCAAACCAACCATGATGATTAGTTAGGGTTTATTCTAAACCCTAACTCAATTGCTTTCAAATTAACCATGAATCCAACCCAAAAGGGAGGATTCCATACTTATCTTGTTCCATATGGGGTTTTACCAACCCTAAATTCAAGAAATCCAAGGTTAGAATGAATTCTAACAAAACCCTAGATTTGGAGATAAACTCTTAATCATACAAAGCCTTAAAGTTCCATAGATCCATTCAATTCCATGATCAAGGTTAGTTTCCATACAAAAATCCAAAGTTCCATACCTTGTTGGCTTGATCTTGGCTCCTCCAACTTCTTCCTCTTCCTCTTCTTCTCTCCTTTTGCTCTTCCCTCTCTCTCTCTACGGTTTTTTTTGTCCTCCAAAATGAGACCAAATTTGTTTCTCACAAATCTATGTTCATATACATGTTTACTCCAAAAACTCCATTTTTGGTTCTTTTCATTATTTTCAAGCCTCCTTCAATTCTTGACTATTTGAATTTCAACTTCCTTTTTATCAGATATTTGGCTCTCTAATCTTCTAGGAATTACACAACAATTCCTATTATTTCTTCTTCGCCCATAGTCTTTTCAAATTATAACTTTAAGCCCCCTTTTTATAAATTACAATTTGTCCTTAAGTCTTGTAAATTGGTCTCTCGTTTCCATGTTTCGCATTTAATCTACTTAAACATTCAAATTTCGCTACAAAGTGACTCCTAAATATGTCAAAAACTACTAGTAAGACATTTTTGCATACATAAGAATAACCGTAATATTTTAAATATTATTATTAATCAAGGATTGAGGCAAAATACAATATCATGTTTTACCAACGTGAATCACGCTTAAATCATAAATCTAAAGGACATAAAACTTTCCTGTGGGGTAAAGTCTTATTCATTTAGACTTAAAGAATTTTATGATAAAACTATCAAATCATGTTCCTTTTCCTAATCCATGTGGAAAAATTATAAAATATAATTTGATATCTCATCCTAATTAACCATACAAAATATAATAAAAATTCCCGTGGGATGAGATTTATCACATTCCATATGATTAATTACAATTAATGTAATCAAATGTAATCTTAAAACTTAATATATAATTTTAACTAATTAAGGATGTTGTGGCTATTCCCTAATTAATTAAAAATTATATCGATCACTAAACATTATTGCAAAAACTTTAATCAATTTAAACAATAAGATTATCATTCAATTAATTTTGTATGTAAAACTATACACATACAAATAATCACAATAAATTTAATATATAGGAAATTTAATTCCTATATTTTAAACATAAAATCAGCTGCAGTTGACATCTAATATCAATCAGACATGCAGTTCATTAGTAGAGTGTGTGCCGATTAAGTCCGAATACTGGTGGTAGAGGGCTTATAGTAAGATTATAAGGTCTTAGGTTCAAGTCCCTTTAGACACAAAATTTTATGAATTTAGAATTCAATGACTATCCCTGCAACCAAACATACCAGGGGTATCCTAAAGCCGAATAGGCTATCCCAAACAGTTTTGGATGTCCCTACATCCAAATAATGCACTGAGTATCCCCTCAGATTAAACAAGCATAGATCCGCATCATTCTTGTAGCCAAACAGCCACCGACGTCCAAATAAGGGATTTTCTATCCGTAACTAAACAAAGCAGGGCACACGCAAATACCAATTAAATCGACAAAATTCTTTGAATATATATAGATTTATCAACCAACCATTAAGCCTAGTGATTGATTGTCTTTAATTATATATGATGGTCACGAGTTCGAAACCCACGGAATCCATTCTCTCACCTTTTTTTATTTTTTTTGTTTAATCTTAATAAGGCCCAAGCCCAACCCAGTCCACATTGTGTTGCTTAATCTTAATAAGGCCCAAGCCCAACCTAGTCCACATTAAAGCCTCGAGGTCAGAGAAATACATAGCCCAGACTCAAAATCACTCTATAATTCAAGCTCATCTTCAACTCCTAAATCGTTTTCTACCTGTAAAACCACAGTTTTTTTTTTTTAAACACCAAACTTCATAATACACGTTAAACACTAAAAAATGAGAAATCTCAAATAATAATGGTTTCATATATGAAGTTTCATCTAAAAGTCTTATACCGACTTTTATTAAATACGGTTTGTATAAAAAATGTTCCTAAACCAAAAGGAAATTTTTTAAACAAGGTAGAGGTCATACGCTATGATACCAAATGTAAAATCAAGTAATCAAATAATATGATCATATGAAGATACCAATAACATAATCAGATCATATACGTACAAAATGCCGTAATATACATACTCCAACCATTGTTTAAACAGAGAAACTGAACATCGAAGAATTGAACGAATTTTCTTGTTCTAAACTCTTTCTAAAATAAATTGATGCAGCGAATTCTCTATGCATATTTGAGCAGCTAGGGGACCAAAAAATGTCTTATCGATTCTTTTATATGGAGACTGTGCTATCACCGGTTTCCTAAGAGGTGTAAGGGTTAAAGAAAATGTGTTATGAGAGATTTAAATTTAATGTAAATTCAAAATTATATGGAATTATTCTAACACCGCTACTTCTACCTTTATTAGCCAAATGCTTTCGGGTGTATCACAAAAGAGTCCAAGAATTTGGAGGACATATATGCTTTTTTTTACACTGAAAAATATAAAAAAAAATCAAATATAATAAAAAAAATTTAAGATTTTACGTATTTGTAAATTTCTTAGTCAACAAATAAAATGAGTTTAAATAAACATATAAAATTTATTTGTTAAGTTTAAACCTATTTTTTTTATTTTCCTTTAAATTTCCTTTCCCTTTATTTTTCCACCCTATTTTCTTTCTTTTATTTCTTTTAATACTTTCACCCTCAAACTGAGTAGATAGATACAACAACCCAAAAGGGTAAGATAGATACAACAACCCAAAAGCATTTTCCTTAGACTCCATTCTTTCTCCTGCTCCCAAGCCTTATGATGATATTCTAAAGGGTTTAACATGGTTTGCTTTATTGAGGAACATGGACAAAATAGTGGGTCTCATGGATCTTTATTAGAAACTTTGGACAAATAATTCTTAGTGGACTCATGAATCTGTGATGCCCCAAAACCCGGGGGTTCGTTAACTAACTGTCAACCTGTGGAAACTCGTAGATATAAGGGTAACCCGATACCACACTACTACATCCCATTTATCGGAACCTAGAGTAACAACTAGATGGCCACTCCAGTTCCATTTATCCATATTCATTTTAAACATGCAAGGTCATAATTTAAAACGACCTATAAGGGTTTAATTACAATTCTCGTGCATAATACGATTACAAGTTAGAACTAGATTGTTCTAAAACATTTTACAAAAAGGTTATTAAAAGTCACATGTCGGCTTTCTTCACAATTGCGACCTCGAATGAGCGCCGTTCACCGATGTCTGTTCCACACCTAAAATATTTTCCCTTATAGGGTGAGCCACGCCCAGTAGAAAAACATCCTACAGAGGCTACTCCCCACCTAAGTGCACATACAATGGTCATGTTCCACAAACTCACATTCACATTCCAAGTAAAACATGCAATTTCTACTATGGAATCCTACATGTCATGCCATGAAATGAGATGAGACTCAATTAGGTACCATGCCCCGAGTTCTCATTGACTCCCATCACACAATGTGAATGCTAATGTGAGATAAATCGTCATTGATGAATTACATCCAATGAACACTTTAAAATAAAAGTCATTTGTTTATAAACCAAAACTTTTATAGATGTCATCATTTCAAATGATTTTTTTTTTATAATCAAAACTCGTGTGTTTTTATGGGCAATGGATTTCTGGGTCTCACCCGTAGGACTCAAGACGCCTCCTACACCTTTTGACTTTCACCGCTGAGGCGAACTGGGCTCCGGGCCTTCTACCCGAGGGGATGTCTAAACCCTTCTCGCTATTACTCCACTACACGCTTCCATGTTATGTAATCGGTGGCGACTTATCGACAACGTCCAATCCAGATCAGCCTCCACCCATCAATTACCAAGTATGGTGATTGATCATAATCATGCACTCATACCCATTCAATGCGATGTCCTCATGCATATGCAATGTAATGCACCATTGCATGTTATATCATGCCACATATATCATGAATGCTACATGGACAATTCAAACCATATACCACTACATGTATTATGGGACGCTATATCAAAAGCATATAATTTCCAACACCCATCTCAATGTCAATATATATTGACACTATATCAACATTCAAATTACTCTCCAAGCACGCTATTCAAATCCCAAGAATGACAACCTTGCTCCACAAGACCAACTGTGGCATGGATATGCCCACAAAACAGTCTACACAATGGTCTCAAGGCAAGCCATAAATAAGCTAGAACTAGGCCACGTCACCAACCAAAACCGGCCACACAATTATGCCACCAATAGGACAAAAAACAGTCTCAAATTCAATCCAAAAGACTTTCTACAACCATGCCATTGTTAGGCCACAAAACCATCCATACACAGGCTACAAACAATTCCATATCCAAGCCACAGGACAGTTCCGAACTCAATTTAGAAATCAGTCCCCAAACAGTCCCAAATATGGCCTTAAACAGATAAACAACATAATTTGTAGTAGTCCTGGGAAATGGACCATAACTTGAGCTGTAGAGGTCCGATTTTGGTGATTCAAAAGCCTAACATCAAGTTTTCAGAAGCAACTACAACTTCTATGAAGAATACAAGTCCAAATTCCCTCTGTTTCCTAACCGAAAACCAGTCCCAAGATCTGGACACAAACAAATAAACAGCCTAAGTTGTGGCAGTCCGGGAAATGGACCATAAGTTAAGCTATAGAAGTCCGATTTGGGTGACTCAAAATCTTAACATCAAGTTCACAAATGCAGCTACAACTTCTATGAAGAACACGAGCCCAAATTCCCTTCGTTTCCCAACTGAAAACCAATCCCAAACTGAAGGCAGAGTGTAGGGTCAACATACAGGTACTTCTATAAAATCCTGTGCCAACAACCCCTAGCAAAAACACCCGCCAAACAACCCTTATGGTGGAAATAAACCACACTAGGAAGAATCTCTACCTCTTGTTGCAGAGCTCTACTCATAGACTGACTTTTTTAACTCCTACTTACTTAACCCAACCATTGGAATGCCTAGAGGCAGAGGAAGAAGCCTCGCCGAATTTCCTCCTTCTCTCTCCCTTTCTCTCTTTCTTTCTCTTTTTCTTTTTCCTTCCTCCCTTTCTCTCTTTCTTTCTCTTTCTCTTTTTCCTTCCTCCCTTTCTCTCTTTATTTCTTCCCCTTTTGTTTTTCCTCCATCGATTCTCTCCCCCCACTCTCACTTATCTCTCTCTTTGTGGCTTGACACATGGCTTTCATCATGCCATGTGTCACCCACATGTCCCTTATCATGCTAGCCAAGTGTCACCATATCATCCTCTCATGCATGTCTCTAACCATGAAACTTGGCCCTCATTATGCCAAGTGTCACCAAGCTATGTGCCACATGGCATGTGTCATCATGCCACGCGCCACTCCAACCCCGTCGCTTCGAAAAACAAAAAAAAAAAAACTCGTCTCTTCGCACTTGACAATTTCGCTTGGCAACTAGGTTTCACGAGACGAACCTAACGGTTAGATTCGGTTCACCGTCTTAAGGTTCAAATCTACTCGGGTTTTACATTCTTCCCCCCTTAAAAGAATTTCGTCCGAAATTCACACCCATATACGCATACTATCATATACATGTGCAACAGTCATTTTCATATCAAATGATTAATATAACATACCTTCATCCTTAAACAAGAAAGTATAGTTGGTACGAATAGTGTCTTTGCGCTCCCATGTCGCCTCTTCCACTCCTTGGTGTTGCTACAACACCTTTGCATTTTAGCCTTACTTGGGCCTACGTCGCAAACTTGGATCTCTGGGCTTATATCCATGATGGCATAATGTCCCTCTCCTAAGGTTCCATCCGCATCAATAATAAGCTCACCCCAATCCACTACATAAGTCAGATCTTGTGAAACCCCGAGAAAATCCAATTTTCTCAAAAAGGGGTGAAATCGTAATTTCGGTAAAAATCCAAAATTTTTCTAGATCTCGGATGGCGAAATAGACTTCTCCATTGAAATCGTCTCATGAAATTTAGCTACCACGTCGACCCTCATGATTCCGAGGTGGTAGGATTTCAATGCTGAGGCGTGAGGTGCCTGAGAAGCACATGGCAGGTAAGGGGATGCCACATGGCACCTCAAGAGGACACTTAAGATCAAAAAAGGAACGACTACATCGTTCACACGGGTGGCATGATTCCAGCATGGCTCATATTAAGCTATGTAGAGTATGATGTCATAAAGATGAATTATGAAATACAAGAAAAAGATGGAAAGAGGCTGCAAGCCACACATTTGGCTCGAGGAAGGAGGGGGAGAAACTTCCTCAATCTATACAAATACCTCCAAAAGGGAGAGAAAGGCAAAAGAGAAATGGCAAAACTGAGAAAATAAGAGGCAGTAAGAGAAACGGTATTTAAGAAGAAAGAAAAGCAAAAAATGAGCACAAAACAAAGTTTCCAAGAGAAAATTGCTGAGAGGCAAGAAGCGAAAAGCGAGATGCAGGCGTTCTGGTTTCCTACATTTTTGTATAGAGAGTGTCCTCCTTCTCTCTAGATTTGTAGGCGATCCGACTGGCCGGATTCCCTTCGAGAAGAAGTGGAGTTGTTCCTCACACGAGGACAACGCGTGATTCCTTGGCTTTAGGAGTTTCTTCAAACTCCTTGAGGTAGGGGTTTTATCCTACTTTTTTTACACTTTATTTAAGTGTTTTGTGATGTTTGTGTTGGATTGAGGCCGTGAGTGGCCGTTTGATCGGTCCCAAATCTTGGAACCGAAGTGTTGGAATTTTTAGACCCACTCAGGCAAAACTGCAGCTTTTAGGGGATTGTTTTCAGGTTAGATGATTTATTAAATAAATCATGTATTGATGCGTAGGAGGCCGGATATACCGGAAATCGGTCAAAAGTGGAGCTGAGAAGACATGTGGGCTACCCACTGATGTACCCCACATGTTCGCTTTAGGACTGCAAAAAACAAATCGGTTTCAGGTGAATCGACCAAAGTCAGCCCATATGTTGTGTGCTTGAATTGTTGAAATAATGGTTTGAAGTGTGTGGAAATAGATTGGTTAAGACATGATTTTAAGGTGTTAATGAAAATGACACAATTATATGGAATAAAATTGTGTTGTGCCATTGAAAGAGAGATTATGATTTGCTCAAGTGAGCTAAATCGGTGATGATTGATGTTGAATTACATGTGTGTAATTGTAGTTGATTGCAAATATGCATATTGACATATTGTGTAAATGGTTTTGAAAATGGCATAATGCAATTTCATATGCACTGGGTAACCTAGAAGTTAGGTGTGAGTGCATGACATGGTTTTTGTAAAAACGGATATGGTTGCGAAAGGAATTTCACAGGATGATATTCCGGAGAATTGGGTTGGGAGATGGGCCAACAGATCATTTCGGATGAGGACCATGACTGTTTTAAAGCCTACCAACCAATTCGCCGAGGGTAGTCCCATATTTTTACCCTGACATCGTCGATAGTATATTCAAGAACAATAGGTTTTGTTTGAAATGATTATTTTCATACATGGTTTAGGTATTGTGGAGCCAGCTCAGAAGGACTCGTGATAATGGGTGATCATGTAGACATTCAAGTAGGATCACGTATTTACTTGGGTGTGTGTTTAAATTGGAGCATTGCATTGTCTTAGTTGAGAGTTGAATTCATTTGTGCGATTCCATCATCGAATTTTTAAATACCCTGTCGAGGATTTTACTTTTCGTGCATGTGGAGCGCCGAGAAGACAAATTTCATTTAGAGGCTGATTTTGAAGAAGCCAGTTTATGGCTTTGATGGTTTTCGACATAACATGTATTAGAGTTCTAGATTTAATATATGTTTGTATAAAAGTCAGAATCAACTATTGGAATTATTGGGAGATAATTGAGAATAGTTGTGATATTTGTTTCTATGGAGTATTGGTTTACGGTTTCAAGAGGCATTTTACTGTGTATGAGTCTCAAGCACGAGACGCATAGATTTTTTCGCAGGTTAACGGGTAGTCAAAGGACCCCCGGGTTTTGGGGCGTCACAGATCTGGAGTGTACTTCCGGAGCATGGAGATATGGAAAACCGCTTAAACACCCGATACTGATAAGCAACTCCACCTACCCTTTCAAGTACCTCGAAGGGCCCGATATACCTTGGCGACAGTTTTCCTCGCTTTCCGAATCTGACCATTCCTCTCTTAGGCATCACCTTCAAGAAGACATGATCACCCACCTCAAACTCTAGAGGTCGTCGTCGTCTGTCGGCATAGCTCTTCTATCGGCTCTGAACCGTGAGAAGGCACTTCGTATCAATTCCACCTTCTCAGAAGTGTCTCTAACCACGTTCGGACCCATAGAGGGTCTCTCTCCCACCTCCGTCCAACAAACCGAAGATCGACAAGGCCTCCCATAAAGTGCCTCATAAGGTGTCATCTGTACGCTCGCCTGATAACTGTTGTTGTAGGCGAATTCCACCAAGGATTAGGGGTGCTAACGATGCGAGTCGAGCTCTAGTTCAGCTAAGCTCGACTCGAACTCGAAAACTCGAATCCGAGCTCGACTCGAGCTCGAAAGCTCGCGAGCTTGAAAAATGAAGCTCGAATCGAACTCGAAAACGAAAAACTCGAACTCGGCTCGAGCTCGAACTCGAGTCAGGCTCGAACTCAAACTCGAGCTCGAGCTCGAACTCAAGGGAAAAAGAAAGAAAAAAATGATAATCGAGAGAAAGGAAGCAGACCAATAAACCTAATCGACGGAAATCAGAGGATTTAGTTTTTTTCCTCCCCGAAACCCTAATGGCGGAAAAAGAGAGAAAACCCTAACTCCGAAAAATGCAGGTAAAAAGAGGTCGTATCCTAAGAGGGTTTCCGTAGATCTACAGAAATATAAAACGAGTACGATCCGATAAAGCCGAAACTCACCCGATTTTCAGGCGGAATCCGGCGGGAAGAACACCACATCCCATGGCGACTAGTTCAGCTTGCACACGTGTGTCTGCAGCGATCTCCGTGGGTAATGCCAGGAGCTATACTACTTAGGTCCATGATATTCGCGATCCTCGTGATTCCCCGGATCCTCATCTTCTTCTTCCACCGATTTTGTATTTTCTCTCCCTTCGCGCTCTTTTCCTTTCTCACCTCCCTTCCACTCTATTGTTTCTCGCAGACCTCACACTCGATAATCAAAGAGAGAGAGAGAGGCTTCTTTCCTTAAGTTTCGTTGCTTTCATTCCTTCCATATATTTCATTTATCTTTTCTTTATGGACGCTTTTCGCCTCCACTTCATTTATCATTTACATACTTGAAGAAAGCCATTGTCACACGTCATTAACCTTGTCCAAAATCATTACTCATTTTTTAAATAAGACTTCGCCTGGTGGGGGCCTTCCGTAATTCTAACTTTCCATCCCGTTTTTTTCGCGATTTTTGTTTTTTTATTTTATTTATATAAATAATAAATTATTAAATACATGAAAGTTATAGTTGTTCTCCCCGCCTCTACTTAGAATAAATGAGAAGAGATGAAACTAGGTGTCAATTGTCGATGGATCGTATTCGTGTCGTGTCAATATACGAATCGTGTCAACATTCGCCAACTCAAACTCGACACGAATAATAAACGTGTCAACATTTGCTAACCCAAACCCAACTCATTTATTATTCGTATTAGACAGGTCAACACGAATATGACCCATTTAATTTAATTATTTAAAATAATAAGAATTATAATTAATTATTCAAGCATGTTTAACACAAATAACCTATTAAATTTAACATGTATATTAATTTTATTATTTAAATTCATAGGAATTATAATTAATAATCCATATGTAACACAAATAACTTTTAAATAGGTTAATTAATTAATATAGTAATTAAACAGATCAATTCGGATCAAATTCGTGTTAGGTAGGTCAAATAGAATATGACCCATTTATTAAACGTGTTAGACGGGTCAACACGAATATGACCCAAACACGATTATACTCAACCCAAACCCGCAAAAACCGTATTGGGTTCGTGTCGTGTTCCCCGTGTCATGTCAAATTTTGTCGGCCCTAGATGAAACATATAAACATTATTGCAGAGCATCTGGAGCCATTGGATCGGCTGGAGGAGGAGGGCGGCAAGCGGCGATGGTGGTTGTTTTCTAGGTTGATTTGGTGGAGGGTTTGGAATGAGTTTTAGGTTTCAATCAAAAGAGTGTGAGGCCGTTTGAGTTGAAAAATTAGTTTCTCGAGCTTGAATTCTCTTAAATCTTTTCTTTAAGAAAATTAATTATTTTTAAAATAAATATATTTATAACTAAATAAATAATAAAAATTTATGATTTTTTAAGAATATAAAATAGAGATATATTATTTATGACATCCCCTAAAGTAGAGATATCAAATTTAAAAAAACTTTTAAAATTTTATATACAAAATATTTTCGAGTTTCTCACGAGCTTTTCGAGTCGAGTTACGAGTTGCTCGACTCGACTCGTTAACATTTCGAGTCGAGCTCGAGCTCGAGTCGAGCTCACTCGAGTCGAGTTTTGACCGAGTTTTGACCGAGTCGAGTTCGAGTAGCTCGTGAGTTGTCTCGTCTCATTAGCACCCCTACCAAGGATAAATGCTCCTCCCAACTACCCTTAAGATCCAAGAAGCATGCCCGAAGATGTCCTCTAAAATCTGGATGGTCCTCTTTGACTAACCATCCGTTTGGGAGTGCATCATCAATTGTGTCCCCATGGATCTTTAGAAACTCTTTAAAAAATGAGCCATAAACCTGGGATCCTGATCTAAACAATAGATAATGGTACTCCATGTAACCAGATAATCTCCCGTATATACAACCTGCCGAATTCCTCTAGAGTGAAGGTCATCCGCATAGCCAAAAAGTGTGCCGACTTAGTAAGCCGATCCACTATCACCCACATTGCGTCATGCCCTCGCGATGTCCGTGGTAAGTGGGTCACAAAGTCTATTGTGACATGTTCCCACTTCCACTCGGCTACCTCCAACGATTAGAGTAATCCTGCTGGCCTTTGGTGCTTAGCCTTTATCTGTTGACACGTGAGACATCGACGAACATAATCTCCAATGTATTTCTTCATCCCACTCCAATAATACCGACGACGAAGATCATGGTACATCTTCATGTCACCTGGATGCACAGCAAAACAAGAGCAATGGAACTCCCTCAGGATCTCCTCTCTCAGATCTAGCAACTGGGGAACCACAACTCTTCCCCTATACCGAAGACTACCATTCGTGTGAATGGCATAACCTTCGTCACCTATACCCGACTGTACCCGGTCCCTAATAGATGATATCTCTGTGTCTTATCCTTGGGACTCGATCACTCTGCTCAGTAGGAAAGGCGTAGTCATTAGACTTCCCAAAGTATCCTAAGCCTGACCCTTATAGTGCAATCCGAACTGTCCCACAATCTCGAGCATCTGCTACTCCAGGGAAGCTACACTAGCCAACACTCTCGTGACTTCTGACTGAGTGCATCAGCCACCACATTTGCTTTACCGGGGTGGTAATGCAAAGTGAACTCATAATCCTCCGTATACCCATCCACCGTGTTGCCCCAAGCGTTAAGGTCCCGTCGTGGTGAAAATGCACGACCTAAGGTCTGAAAACACCTCGAATTACTCACCGTATAAATAGTAGCTGTAAAACCCGAGAAAAATTCAATTTTTCTGAAAAATGGTAACGGGTACTTGGGCTTGAAAACCGAAAAATTCTCTAGATCTCGATGACGAAACGGATTTCACATAAATTTGTCTCGATTCTAGTAACCTAAAAATTTCGTTGAATTCGAGATACCATAATATTTTACAAATTTCGATAAATCACACGATTGTGGACGAGACTTACGAAAATCTCAAGTCGAAGGGCTTGATTTAAGTTCATTTACACAGTCAACCGAAAAGAATAAAACTTTGGGGCGTAAATAGACCCGAATGGGACAATAAAAATCGTTTATCCAAATAATAATAATAATAATAATAATAATAAAATGGAAAAAAATCAAATAGTAAGGTGGGCGCTGTCGAGGAGAAGAGCTATGGAGAGAGATTTTATTTTTTATTTTCCTCTTCGCTTCCTCTCGTGACCACGGAAATCGGATCGCAGGTTTTTATCTACGAAAGCAAAGTTGATATACACGGTTTAGCTACAGATGACACCAAAATCTTGAGTTTCATTGCACTCCACAAGGTAGGGAATTTTCCTACTGTGTTATTTCTAGCCTGTGCTATTTAAGAATTGTTTGAATCATAGAGGCCGTGAGTTATCAGAATTCACTCCTCAAATTTTGACTAAATGTAGAATTTTCGAGACTAGTTTTGGACACCTGCCGAATTTTTAATCGCTTTCTGGACAGCTGGCTGAATTTTCGAGGATCAAGGCAGACAGCTATGATTTAATTTTCGTGACTATTTTCTGCAGTCCCTGATCGCTGAGGCTGGCTGGTTCTGTGACTGATGTCTTCGGGTTTTGTGGTGTGTTTTGGTATCACAATATTCGATGATGAACCGTGAAGGGACCAAGAGGTGCCCTGTTTTATATGGGTCCGAGATTTGGGCCATTTTGTGTGTATGGTTGAGTGATTCAAAATGAATTGCTCGTGTTTGTTAATTAGCCCATGTGAGCTAATTTTGGTGTAATTGATTGTGAATTTGCATAACATGTTTTATGTGATTTAATTATGTTAATATATATGCATGTAAATATATTAGCATGAATGTGTTGGAATTGGCATCATGCATTCCATACGCACTTGGGTAAATCCCAACAAAAAGGGAGTGCATAGTTGAGATCGACACCGTGTTAGGTGTTTGATGGTACGTGGAGTATTACTTGCTGTGGATCAACACCGCGTAGGGTGTTGATTAGTGGGCTTGACTAATAAGACAACGTCCAAAATGAGTCGTGACGGTTAAGAAAATGGAAATGGTTTCATTGCATTCATATGCACCAGGGCAATCTCTGTAACAACAGAGCGGTTTACGAGGTGGTTTCGAGAACTGCTCGGAGGGTTGACCAACAATATTATTTATCGGAGGTCCACTACAACATCGGGAGGGTTGTCCATATAATATCAATCGCTGAGTCTGCCCAATTGATATACATCAGAGGGTCCATATAATATCAATCGTCGGAGTCCGCCCAATTGATATACATCGGAGGGTTGTCCACAAAATAGATTATCAGAGTCTGTATACTATTTATATCGGAGGGTTATCCACGATTAAAAACAAATACTTTTGTTTGGAAATGGTTTTCTATTCACAAGCACGCATGCTCTGAGTGAGTCAGAGGACTCGAGGCGTATGGGTGTAAGAGACCCGATATCATAGTTCCAGATAGCGTAAGAGACTCATGTATCACCCGAAAAGTTAAGTTGCCTAAAGAAGACACACGTCATGTTCATCACATAGACTTCGTGTTGTGTGGATAGGAGTCGGGATTGACTTAGATTTGTTGCCCATTGACTTCGTATCAGGTAATGGAGCCGGTGAGGGCTCGATATCAGGGTCATTGGTAATACCATGATACTTGTTATACCAAGGTATAAGTACGTGAGACGAAATGGGTGAGTGATCGATATATTACCTAATGACATATTGAGTGATGGAGCCGAAGTAGAGCTCCTGCACATGGGCATGGTGAGTCGAGTCTCATTCATGGCATGTAGACATTCAGTAGACATGTGTATGTCAGACTGATGTGTGTTTGATTATACAACCATTGCATGTGCACTTAGCGGAGTAGCCCTGTGGTGGAGATTATCACTACTAGGCTTTGCTCACCTCCACACAGGGACCCTTTCTTTCAAGTAATGTGTCAAAAGTAAACACCGACCGCATTCGGACCCCACATATGAATAAAGCCAACTTGTATTTTGATTTCAGATATAACATGTATTAATGCGGTAATTTTAATATATGCTCTGTATTAAAGAGTAATTTATTAACTTTGAACTATTGTAGATAGTTGATGTATTTGGCCATTTTGTGAGTATTGACAGGGCCAAAGTGGCCATTATATTACTCGCATGTAGACTCAGGTGGTCAGAACCTGTTTAGATTGTGTGTTTTATCTGGGCAGAGCCCCCGCACAAAGGAGACTCTATTTCCGATGCTGGGTGGAATTGTCGGTAGGTTACCCGACATCCACGAGTGTTCCGCAGGTTGACGGGTTGTCAACGGACACCCCGGTTTTGGGGCGTCACAATAGCGCCAAATCTTCAAGGCGGGGACAATGGCTGCCAACTCCATATCATGCGTGGGGTAACTTCGATTATGGTTCTTCAACTGCCGAGAACCATAGGCCATAACCTTCCTGGACTGCATCAAAACGCATCCAAGTCTCCTTAGAAACATCACAATACATTGTGTACCTCTGTCCCCTTTCTAGGACTATCAGAATAGGAGCTAAAGTAAGCCTCCTCTTCAATTCCTGGAATGCCCTCTCACACAAGTCATTCCACTCAAACTTGACCTCTTTCCGGGTCAATCTCGTCATAGGTGAAGCTAATCGGGATAAGTCCTCAATAAATCTCCTGTAATACCCTGTCAATCCCAAGAAACTGCGTATCTCAAAGACTTACTTTGGTCTCTCCCAACTCTTAACGGCCTCAACTTTCTCTAAGTCCACAGATACACCCGAAGCCGACACCACATGCCCCAAGAATCTCACCTCAGTAAGCCAAAATTCATACTTACTGAATTTGGCATACAACTAATGGTCTCTCAAGGCCTAGATAAAAATCCTCAAGTGACCCTCACGTTCCTCCTCCGACTTAGAGTAGATCAAGATATCATTAATGAATACCACAACAAACAGATATAAGTAGGGTTGGAACACCCTATGCATGGGATCCATGAATGTTGTTGGAGCATTCGTCAATCTGAATGGCATCACTGTGAACTAGAAATGCCCATACCACGTCCTGAATGTTGTCTTAGGGATATCTCGCTTTCCCTAACCTCAACCGATGTAACCTAAGTGAGAAGATCTATCTTGAGTAAACTCGCCCCTCCCGCCTGATCAAATAAATCATCAACTCGGAAAATGGCAATTCTATTCTTGATAGTAACCCTATTCAACCGCCAATAGTCGATGCAAAGCCAAAGGCCTCATTCTTCTTCTGGAAAACAAACACCGAGTCGCCTACAAGTGCCTGGCCTAATAAAACCTATGTCTAATACCCCGTAATTGGACCTTGAGGTTCCTACAATCAAAGAAAGGCCATTCTATGTGGAGTCATAGAAATAGGCGATGTACCAGGGTGCAACTCAATGGTGAAGTCTACATTCCTATGAGGAGGTAATCCTAGTAGTTCATCCGAAAAAACGTCCTCATACTCACAAACCACCCGAGGTAGACTCAACTCCCGTTCCGCTCTTTGTTCTCCAGTAAGGCTTGCAGCCAACCCATCAACCGGCTTCGTGCTATCTAGAATCGTGACACCCGCTTTGGGGCATAGTCATGTCTCTAAACCGGGGTCCGTTGACTACCCTTCAACCCATGGACACTTTGAATGCTCAGACCCGACATTTTTCACGTAAAATCAAGTGCGTAGTCTCCTTTGTACGGGGAGCTCTTACCCAAATACAAAACTCCGCACAAAACTCCGGCATTAAAGAAACCAAACAGTCCAATATAACAACCTATGATTAAACGGCTACTCGGGCCTATAAACCAATACTATATCAATGTATATATATCCAACTATCCAACCATAGTTCAAGAGTTCAAATTTTAATTTTATACAACATATATTAAAATTGTAGAATCTCTAATACATGTAATACATCATAACCCAAAGCCACAATCCGGGGCTTTCTAAACCCCGCCCCAGTGACGAGCCGGCCCCCGCACGCCCCCGTACTGGGTAAAATAAGATCTCGACAAGGCGAGCTTAACGTCGCAGAGTAATCACCCTGGCCGCCACTCTCCACCTAAGTGCAGTGCAATGCTCCAAAATAAACACACATCCAAGCAAATGCATAATCCTACTTGAATGTCTAACTGATCATCTCATACCCGAGTCCTCATCGACTCCTTCACACTCGCCTAAGCCTCGTATGAGAAATATTATGTTTATTTGTTTGTGGACAACCCTCCGATGTGTATATATCAATTGGGCCGTCTCCGACGATTGATATTTTTAGCATAGACTACCCTCCGATCATTTTTAGTTTTAGACAACCCTTTAAACCCATTTTCTCTAGACTCATCTCATGCACTCACTCCTACCATCCTAGGGTGTCCCAGTGCATATGGAATGCATGATGTCAATTCCATTACAGTCTATAACACATGCAAATATATAAACATGCATATATTCACATAAAAACTAAATCACACAATCATGTTATGCAATTTCTCATTTCATCACATCAAAATTAGCTCAATGGGCTAATGATCAAACACGAGCAATTCTAATGGAATTACTTTGACCAAACACATTAATTCACAAATTTATTTTAGAACATTATTTCGAATAGTGAAACCTCGTTACTATCCCTAAAAATCGACAATCATAGGTTCACTTAGTGAACCCAGGTTTCACGGCCATTCCCGGCCTCATTCCAATCAATACATGATTTATCACATACCCTAGAAATAAAACACTACAGCTTCTCACGGTCACGGCTAGACATTTTTGGATTCAATAAATTAAAACAATTTGGTCCTAAAAGCTAGACTGATCAAACTACTGCTCAAGGCCCGGTTAACCGAAACATTGAAAAACACTTAAATAAGGTGTGGAACCCAAGTAGGAGAAACCTCACTCTCACGGAGTTTGTCAAACTCGCCAAACGAGCCCACGTTGCAGCCTCGACACGTAGAGCGACTTTCTCCTTCGTCCCGACGACCCGACTGGCCTGATTCGAATTTAGATATAAGCGAGGTCCTTCTCTAAAGTTGAAAACTCCAGCCACTGCCTCACGTCTGCTGCTCTCTGGTCGTTTCCCACGTTTTCTCACCTTTTTAATTTGAGAAGAAGAGTACTAGTCATTTTTTTGTCTTATTATCCAACTTAACAATTTCAAAAATGACCATTTTGTCCTTCTTTTCCCAGTTTTGACATTCGGCACTATCTCGGCCGTCCATTTTCATCATTTCTACTCTGGTACGCCATTTATGGTACATGAGTACTTGTTGTTATATGTGACTTTCGTCGCATCGAATCGTTTTACTCAGACCCGAACCGCGATGCTCAAAAGTGTCAACTCCGATCGGGCCTCGAATTCAATCGAAATTTGACGTATAATCTAGATTTACAAGACGATTCCAACTGAAATTCTGCCATCATCCGGCATCCGCAGAATAAATTTTGGATTTTTAACCTAAATTACAATTTTGTAAATCGAAATTACGATTTTGCCCTCTTTTTCCAGAATTAGAAATTTCGGTCTTACATTCTCCCTCTCTAAAGGAATTTCGTCCCGAAATTCAGATAATCACAATCACTCATGCATATGCAACGTGCACTCTACCATGCAATGTAAACTCGCCATTCAATTATTAAACGACTAAACCACGCACTCCTCATCCCAAACAAGAAGTGATATGCCATCCGCATCGTCCTCGCGCCCCACGCTGACCTCCACTCCATAGTACCGCCATAGCACTCCCACTAGCCTCACCCGCCTTGGCGCCGCAAAACCCGATCACACGACATCCAGTACTACAACGGCCCTCCTCAAAGGTCCCATCGTTGTCAACCTCTCGATCCGTCCTCAATCCACTATACGAATGGATCCGCGTGATACTCCGGGCTAATGGAGACGTGAAACACCTCGCGGATACCGACTACGCCGGGCTAGAAGCCAACCGTACGAATAACGCCCTATCCTCTCGAGCACCTCGAAAGGCCCAAGAATCTTCGCAATAGCTTCCCACGCCGCTCTAACCCTAATTTAATTTTCTAGGCATCACCTTCAAGAAAACGTGATCCCCAACCTCGAACTCTAAGGGTCAATGGCATAGCTCTTCTGTCGGCTCTGAGCCGTGAGAAGACATTGTCGTATCAAGTTCACCTTCTCAGAGGTGTCTCTAATCGTGATCGATCCCGGATGGAGCTCTTCCACCTCACCCAACATAACTAGAATCTACATGGCCTCTCAATGCCTCATATGTGCCACTGTATACTGCCTGTAACTATTATTTTGGCGACCCCACTAAGGGCAATTGCCTGGTCCCAAATTTACTCCTTATGATCCAGACGCATGCTCGCAGTGATGTCCTCTAACACCTGTGATATAATCCATACAATGTGTAACCCTATTAATAACCCTTACTTTGTGTGTAAACGACCTTCCCAAGGTCACTATCGCTGACAATCCAATGGACCATCAACCTAGTCCATGTCATGAATGACATCCCTATAATGAGCCCTTGCCGGCTTAACAACACCCAATGTAATTTCCAAAAGGGTATCCAAATCTCGAGTCACTCCCGACTCCAATCACTCAACTCTAAGTCTACGTGATAACCTGACCGTGTGTTTTCATCTTGATTACATAACTCTTCGGCTTACACTTCGAGCCTCTTACATTTCCTTATTCGAACTATGAGTCTTCATTAGACATAGTCCTAAAGACAAACTCAACCCACACTCACCAAGAGTGGTGAATGACCGTACCGTGCACCCACACTCGACTCAACGAGATGTTACCGTGCACACAAACGCAATAATGCCATACTGTGACACCCAATCCCGGGTCCACCATGAGCAGAATCTCGGAGATCTCTCACTCATAATCCCGACCTATCATGTCAACTCTCACCCTACACCCCAGCGAAGAACATCCATACCCGGCTTCTCTGGGGCCTTAACCCCAAGCCCAACCAAGGTCCAAGAACCATGACAACCCGGCTAAGGTCCCAATTATTGACAACCCGATGGCTATCAACTCATCCATGTCAAGCCTGACAATCAATAACCAATAGGTCTACCACCCTAAGGTCCACTATTATGCCTCCGCCAAGAACTCGCTTACGCCCTCGACTCGACCCACACTCCGCCCCTCCGCCTATCTCGTACGAAGCGCTTCAGATAGCACCCCGAACTAAAACCGGTTCCTTTGACCCATACTAGGGTGTGGAGGAATGAACCGTATACTCTCCTGTTCTACTAATCTCGGGATCATTGTCCCAAAGTCCCGATCCCCGTCTCTCGTGGGCAATCCCATCTCACTGCCCAACCCGTCCCGGGTCCCGAGACTCGTGTGAAGCAAAGTCTTCCGCCTTCCCGAACCAGAAGTTATTAGGCAGCTGATCCTCCTCTCTGGCAATACTAACACCCGCATCCCGAGTGCTCCAAGCATCTCTCAATCTCTCTCTCTATGGTCAGGGCCGCCCCAACCATGGAGTCCATGTCCTGCAGGCTAAGTCCTACGATCCCGCCCGAATGACAACTTCACCCCATTCTCGAATCTCTTGTAATAATTCCAGCTAATCCTGCAAGAAACTAATGTGATCTCGACATTACATTCGGTCTCTCCCCAACTCATCACCGCTTCAACCTTCTCCGAGTCAACTGACACCCGACGACACCACGTGTCCTAAAAATCTCACCCCGCAGCTTCAAAACTCTCACTTACTGAACTTGGCGTACAGTTGATGGTCTCTCAACAACTGTAAAACGATCCTCAAGTGATACTCATGCTCCCACTCTGACTGGGAGTAGATCAAAATGTCATCCACGAAGACTACATGAAGAAACTGATTCAATAGGGTTTGAACACCATGCATGAGGTCCATGAATGTCGTCATATCTGGCCAATCCAAAGGGCATCACCGTGAAATCTGTAAAGTGCCCAGTTAACGGTCCTAAACTCGCCTTAGGGATATCCGTCCTAACCCTGGCTGATTTGCAACTCAAAGGCTAAGGCCCTATCTTAGAGTAGACTCGCACTCCTCCTCAATCGACTCCCAAATAAATCGTCAATCCCTGTGAATGGGTATCGATTCTGATCGTGAACTTTTTCACAATTGCCTCTAGTCAATTCACAAATGTAGGGTCTTGTCCTTCTTCTTTGCAAATAGAACCGAGCGCCCCATGGTGAAGTGCTTCATTTAATGAACCCTTTGTCCAATAGCTCCTATAACTCGGACTCGAGTTCCCGCACTCAACTCGGTGCCATCCTATGAGTCATGACGGGTGAAGTACCAAGGTGTAACTCGACATCAAGTCTACTACCCTCTGCGGGAGGTAGTCCGTAACCTTATCCGAAAAACATCCACATACTCGCAAAACTACTCGAGGTAGATCTAATTCGTATCTCTCATCTTCTGTGTGGTAAGGCTCGCTAGCCAACTCCGCTTAATCGCCCCCTCACACTGACTCAGATACTGGGCTCCTGTGGCAAAATGTCATGCTTCATTCCCCGAAATACCACACGAAGTCTCCGGTCTCTACTCAGAGCGTAACCCTCCTACGCTCACAATCGATAACAACCTTATAAGCTGTCAGCCAATCCATCCCCAAGATGACATCGAACTCTGACATGTCCATGATCCTCAGGTCCACTGTGAGTAGAGTCCCCAAGATCTCCAACTTGCAACCTCGACATATCATCCCTATTCTCGCCCTAATCGCTAGGGGAGAACTCACATACAAAGGCTCATCTAAGGTCTCAAGAGGTCCTTGCCCATTTCCACCATATTTGGGCCTCACTCTCTAGCTGGAACACCGCTGTAGTCGACTCGTAAGGTCGTGAGGTAATCTCCATAGCCTCTAACACCTTCTCTCGACCAGATGCAACCAATGGTCTGTCACCATCGGATCTCCTCCCGGATCAAGCTGGAGGATGATGTGCTCCTAAACTCCGGAGGTTACTAGGACCTCCTCGACTACCGCTACTACTAGCCTCGTGCGATAGCAAACACAGAATACCTACAAATTTCAAGAAAGGCCCGCTGATCAACATCAGGTGCTCGACTAAGACTCGACGCGCCCCTCTCACGTCCCGGCCCCGACTAGCCATCTACACGTTTTAAATGACAAGTTCAATCTCAATGCAGTATCTCCACCGCTCAAACACTGCCCCGAGACACTATTCATACACATAAATCAATGTACACATCGGGCCCTCGCATTTACTGTAATGCAAGGCAATCAATTATACATTTAAAACATTTTTATCAACAAAATTTCATTTTTGAAAATTTTATTTTTCTAAAATTTGTCTATTTTTTTATTTTATTTTTGTTTATTTTAATTAATTTACCAAAATTTCAAAATTTTGCGGATGAACAAAGGTTCATGAACCGCGGCCTTAAAAAATTGACTTTAAATGTGCGATCGAAGTCAAAATCGGGTCAAAATCGAGTCAAGTGCACCAAAGACCCACCCGGCCTAATGGCACACCCAAGCGCGCACAGTGGCCGTATCGTGGCCCTTGGCCCGCCGTGATCGCGGCTCCTTCGCTCCAAATCTTTCGTGTCGTGGCCGTGGCCGCCGTGTCGCAGTCCTGTGTCGCCGTGGTGTCGCAGCCTCAAGGCGCACACTCCCTAACTACAAGGCCAAAGGTGATGCGTCAGGTCGTATTTCTGGCAATGGTCATAGTCGTACTGGCCCGGTCAGTCAGAACACAATACCCGCCTTAATTGGTCTTGATCACTGGTCATAATACAATTCTTTGTATCATGGACACAAACCCCCAGCCAATCAAGCCCCAATACAATCCGTGCCTGCGTACTTTAGTCACGTATACAAATTTTGTATCGTGGACACCGCTTCTTCCTCAGCTTTAACCCATCGCAATACAAAACCTTCAGAATACAATTCCTGTACCAACGCCACTCTATCATAATACAATCCTGTGCATTGCAACACAATTTCAGCCCCACTAGGTTACAATACAGGAATTGTATTGCAATACAATCCCATGTCCTCTCCAGCCTGTAATACACTTCTTGTATTGCAACACACTCCTCAACAATCTTCTAAAACCACCATCTTGCAATACACCGACCCTATCAGAATACAATCAAGTAGCCCACCCAGCTTTCTTTTCACCAACATTTTTTTTTTTTTTGTTTTTTATCCTTTTTTTTTTTTTTTTCATTTATACTACTGGAGACACCTAAAAAAATATATACATTTTTTTTTTTCATTCTCTAATACATCCAATTAAATTTAAAACAAATTTTGTTTCATTTACTTTTCTTCATGCATGCCACTGGAAAAACACCCAAAAAGAATACTTATCCATTTTTTTTCCACTCTCTAAAGACACCAAATAAATTTATAAAAATTTATTTTCACTATTTTTCTCGCTTTACAATCGTAAAACCTAAGAAAATAATTTTCTTCACCTCATGATCTAACACTAACCCTAGTGTTCACCCTTAAAATTTATTTAAAATTTTATTTCATTATCCTTAAACCAAATAAATTTAGTAAAATTTATTTCTTTTATTTCCTTTGTTCCAGTTTACACACTGTAAACTCCAAAAGTTGTTTTCCAACACCCTATGTGCTACCTACTACACACACATACCATACACAATACACAACATGGTATACACACATCTTTCACCAAATTCACCAAATCACACAAAACACGCCAAACACATGCATGCAGTGTCCTAGTTTTGTCCCGTGATTTCCTAGGTAATCTCATACCTAAACTCAATATCGAACCACACCTAATGGGCGATGTTCCACCGACTCAGGCTCCAAGCCCGAACCCTCAATCTCTAGGTTTTCATATACCTATACTCTACATCATACCACCCAAGTGGTGATGGATACCCAAACCCGAGCTCCCTAGGTATTCGTATACCTATGCTCTGATACCAAGCCGACGCCCCAAAAACTCGGTCCGTTGACTACCCGCCAACCTCATGGACAATACCTTTGAATGTCGTGTGACCCGACATTTTTCACGGTAAAACGAAAGCAGTAGCCCCTTCAGACGTGAGCCTACCCAAATATAAAACCTCGTACAAAACCTCGTCCCAAAATGCACCCAATATAACAAATTATGATTAAAACGCCACTTGGGCCCATAAACCAATACTCATAACAATGTATATATATCCAACTATCCAACCATAGTTCAAGAGTTCAAATTTTACTCTTATACAACATATATTAAAATTAGAGAATTCTAATACATGTAATACATCATAACCCAAAGCCACAATCCGGCTTTTCTAAACCCCGCCCCTAAGACGAGCCATCCCCCCGCACGCCTCCCTGTACTTAAAATAGCATCCTCGACAAGGTGAGCTAATGCTCGCAGTGGAATCACCCTAAGTGGATCATCACCTAAGCGCAAAGGTAATGTCTAAAAATAAACACACATCCAAGCAAATGCATAATCCTACTTGAATGTCTAACTCCATCATCTCGACTCCGAGTCCTCACCGACCTTCCACACTCGCCTAAGCCTCAGAGGAGAAATATTATGTTTATTCGTTTCGCTGACAACTCCACGCCAGATATATCACCCGAAGCCGCCTCCGACGATTGATATTATTTGACTACCCTCCGATATATCAACTGGGCCGCCTCCGACGATTGATATTTTTAGCATAGACTACCCGATCATTTTTAGTTTTAGACAACCCAACTCCATTTTCTAGATTCATCTCAGATGACTCATCTCTACCGGCCCTAGGTGTCCTGAAGGCATATGGAATGCATGATGTCAATTCCATTACAACTATAACACATGCAAATATATAACATGCATATATTCACATAAAATTAAATCACACAATCATGTTATGTAATTTCTCATTTCATTACATCAAAATTAGCTCACGTGGGCTATCGATCAAACACGAGCAATTCACCAATTACTCACCAACACATTAATTCACAAAATTTATTTTGTGAACACTATTCTCGGGAATAGTAAAACCCTCGGTTACTATTCCCAAAAAATCACCAATTATAGGTTCACTTTGTGAACCCGGGTTTCACGGTCATTCTCGGCCTCATTCCAATCAATACATGATTTATCACATAATTTGTGAAATAAAACACCCAATCAGCCCCTCACGGTCACGGTTGGACATTTTTGGATTCAATAAATTAACAATTTTAAATTCCAGCCAGATCGATCAAACGGCTACCAAGGCCTCAAGCTAACCGAAACATTGAAAAACACTTAAATAAGGTGTAAAACCCAAGTAGGGAGAAACCCCTACCTCATGGAGTTTGTCAAAACTCCTCAAAATCGGAGCCCACGCGTAGGCCTCGATGCGTAGAGCGACTTTCCTTCTTATCCCGACGAATTCCGACTCGCCTGATCTCCCGAATTCTGCAGGCGGAGGTCCTTCTCTCTAAAGTTGAAAACTCCAGCCACTGCCTCACGTCTGCTGCTCCTCGGTCAAGCCTCCCACGTTTTCACCTTTAATTCGGTAAGAAGAGTACTAGTCATTTTTTTGTCTTATTATCCAACTTAACAATTTCAAAATGACCATTTTGTCCTTCTTTCCCGCTTTGACATTCTAAGACTATCTCTGGCCATTCCATTTTCATCATTTCTACTCATGCTACTTACGGCACATGAGCATTGTTATATGTGACTTTCACGATCGAAAAATCGCTTTATTTCCAAGACCCAAACCATATGCCTCGAAAAACGGTCAACTCCGACCGTCTCGAATTCGACTAAATTTGACGTATAATCAGATTTCGCGGACACGATTCCACCCGTGGAAATCCGCCAGTTCATCATCGAGATCGAAGAATAAATTTCAGATTTTTAACCGAAATTACAATTTTGTAACCGAAATTACGATTTTGCCATTTTTCCAGAAATTGAAATTTCTCGGGTGAGTGACTCGGGATATATTACTCAATGACATATTGAGTGATGGAGCTGGCGAGAGCTCAGTACATGGGGCTTGGTGAGTCGAGTCTCATTCATGGCATGTGGCATTCGGGTGGTAGACGCATGTGTATGTTGCACTTGATGTGTGTTTGATTATGCGGCCAGTGCGTATGTGACTTAGGTGGGGGTAAACCGCCCCTTAGGGAGATTATCAGCCTCTTGGGCTTTGCTCACTGTCGTGGGACCCTTTCAGGTGCGAGTCAGATGCGAGACAAATTGGCCGCGTCGGGACCCTGCACATATGAAAAAAGCCGACTTGTGGCTTTGATTTTGTATAACATGTATTAGAATGTGGTAATTTTAATATATGTTTGTATAAAGAGTAATTTATTAACTCTTGAACTATTATAGATAGTTGATGTATTTGGGATATATTTTGTGAGTATTGATGCAGGGGCCTAAGTGGCCATTATATTACTCGCATGTAGACTCTGTGTGGTCATTGTGAACTGTTTGGGACAGGTTTTGTCTTTGGGTAGAGCTCCCCGTACAAAGGAGACTCTGCCCGATTTTTGTGAATGTCGGGTAGGTTGCAGGCATCCCACAGTGTTAAAATAGGTTGACGGGTTGTCAACGGACACCCCAGTTTTGGGGTGTCACAGTAGCGCCAAATCTTCAAGGCGGGGACAATGGCTACCAACTCCATATCATGCGTGGGGTAACTTCGATTGTGGTTCTTCAACTGCCGAGAACCATAGGCCATAACCTTCCTGGACTGCATCAAAACGCATCAAAGTCTGTCCTTAGAGGCATCACAATACATTGTGTACCTCTGTCCCCTTTCTAGGACTATCAGAATAGGAGGTGATAAGCTATATAGCGCAATTCTGGAATGCCTCCATGCCAGTCGTTACTTTCCGAGCTTGACCTCTTTCGGTCGATCTCGTCATAGGTCGCATTGTCGGGATAAGTCCTCGTAAATCTCTTGTAATACATCGATCGAAGCGCATATCTCAAAGACTTGCTTTGGTCTCCCACGCTCTTAACGGCCTCAACTTTCTCTAAGTCCACATATACACCGAGGCGACACCATGCCCCGAATCTCACCTCGATGGCTTGAAATTCATGCCCTACTTGAATTTGGCATAATGGTCTCTCGAGAGCTGGGTAAAATCCACAAGTGACCCTCACGTTCCTCCTCCGACTTAGAGTAGATCAAGATATCATTAATGAATACCACAACAAACAGATATAAGTAGGGTTGGAACACCCTATGCATGGGATCCATGAATGTTGTTGGAGCATTCGTCAATCTGAATGGCATCACTGTGAACTAGAAATGCCCATACCGCGTCCTGAATGTCGTCTTAGGGATATCTGCCTCCCTAACCCTCAGGCGGTAGTAGCCGTGAAGATCTATCTTGGAAGTAAACTTCGCGCCTCTTAGTTGATCAAATAAATCATCAATCCTCGGCAAAGGTACCTATTCTTGATATTAACTCCTATTCAACATGATAGTCGTCTGAAAACGAAAAGGGTCTTGTCCTTCTTCTTGGCGAGCAACGGGCGCCCCAGGTGAAGTGCTCGGTCCTAATGGAAACCTATGTCCAACAATTTAGTGTAATTGGACGCAGGTTCTACAACTCAGCGGGCGCCATTCTATGTGGGTATAAAATGGCGATATGCAGTGCAAACTCAATGGTGAAGTCTACATTCCTATAAGGAGGTAATCCCAGTAGTTCATCAGAAAAAACGTCCTCATACTCACAAACCACCCGAGGTAGACTCAACTCCTGTCTCGCCTTGTTCTCCAGGGTAAGGCTTGCTAGCCAACCCATCAACTGCTAAATTATATCTAGAATCGTACGGCATGGGCATAGCATCATACTTATGCCCACAAAACACCTCTTTCTGAAACATCATATAGTGTGTAGGTAGTAACCCTCCTCGATCCTGATCAATGGCGACTCGGTGTGCAGGTCAACAATCTATCCCGAGGATGACATCAAACTCAGCGTATCCGTGATCCGAGAAGGTCCATAGTAAGTAGAATCCTTGAGATCTAACTCCGCAATCCCGACATATATGATGACACTCATCCTGGTTCTAGGGAGGGAATTCACATCTGGCGGCTTTCCCGAGTTTCCGCCTCTAAGCCCAGCCCAAAGCTTCCACACATGATGTAGCAATAAAAGAATGACGCGCCATAATCAAATAGTACTCTTGCCCATAAGTCAAAAGATCAAAAATGTAATTGTATAACCCGATCATGTGCGCATCCTGAGGTGTGATGGCATAGACACCCCTAGGTCCCCTGTCCCGCCAGAACCCTGTCTCGACCTCTCGACGCATACCCCGCCCATCCGCCTGATTTGCGGAAGTGGTGGCGGGCCTACGCCCCCGCCGATACTGGTTCCCCTAACCCATGGTGGGGTAAGGAGGAACAACCCGAGTCTGTGAACGTCCTATTGATGACTGGGGTGTCCCATAATTTTGGGATCCCTGCCTCTGAGGTCAATCCTGTCTCATGTGTTCAGGCTGGTGGCAATGGAAACATATTCCTCAGACCGGGTCGGCTAGGCGCCCAAATGTCTCCCACTCCGATGATCGACTCGTAGCCTTGGCCCCGAGCAGCCGCAACCTTGTCCCTGAAACCCTTGTAGAGTAGAACTCCTATGTTTCTTTCCTGAGCTAGAAGAAGAAGGTTAGCTCTTCCTCCTCTTATTTTTAACACCCGCATCTCGGATGTTCAGTGTGTCATCTACCTCCCTCTTAATGGTCATAGTTGTCTTGACCATCAAGTCCATGTCTTGAAGAAGAAATCTCATAATTTTACCCGAAATTGACAATTTCAGACCATCCTCAAATTTCTGCACTTTGGCCATGTCTGTTGTAACACCCCAAATTATACCCTAGTAGTTTTATGATATGTTTAAGGTATAATAAAAGTTAAATTCGTATTTTTCAAAAATTTAAGTGCTAAATGTGAAAAATGACATAACCGAGATTTTTAAAGAAGTTCAAAGGATACCTGGTAAATGTCAAATTATATGACTCAGGACATAAGATAAGAAGAGATTATATGTAAGATAGAATTTTGATAAGTTGACTTGCAAATTGAGCATAGATGAAGGACTAAAACTAAGGCAAAAAAAAATATGAGTCAAAGATGTGTGAAGCCAAACTTTGTCTCTAAGGAAAATATCTCATTTTGTTAGCTTTGGTTTGTGTGGAGCCAAGGCATATTTGGTTTGTGGGAGAGAAGAATCGACAGGGTTGTATTTCTCCATATCTTTGGAGTTCCACTTGAATCAAGTAAAAGAGAAGGAAAGGAAGAAATGAAGTGAAAAGAAGGTTAAGGGGCTGAAGTGTTCAAGAAATCAAGGTTAGGAAATTTTTCAACTCCTCCTTTCTTGTTACGTATGTGTTAGGAAAACATCCTAACTCTCTTGTTTCGTTGGTTGTATTGTTGTTTGGTTGTGACCTTCAATAGAGGAACAACTCAGTGGGAAAAGGGGTATGTAGGGTTTTCAGGTGGGGAGATTCACAAATTTTCCCATACCCTATGTTCTTGTTTAACCATAACTTGGCTCAACAACCGAATTATTCCACTTTAAGGAAATTTAAGACCTATATCTATATTTTCTCAGAAGAGACCTAGATCGATTTGTGGGATGCCTCAAAACCCGGGGTCTCTGACAACTCATCAACCATCACCTCAGGATTTTGCGTGAACCCGATACTACACTCAAGTGCCCATTTATCAGATCCATATTGATAAAAATCGTAGAGTCTCCTTGTTCGGGGAGTTTACCCAATATACAACTTGTATAACAAGAGGATCCAGGACCCATCCACGGTCTCATAATATCAAGTAGTAGCACCACATGTTCCATCCGCTCATCCCTAATATACAACTATATCACAATAGTCCATAAGAGTTTATTACAACACTCTTATACATAACATATAGTCTTGGTACCGGACCGGTACCAATTACTCGTGGACATCGAGTTACTTGGCACCACTTCGATCCGTCCCTTCACCAAGACTTATTCATTCATATTTTAAACCGAAAAATATGAGGCTAAATATTAATTTAAATACAGTCCGTAAGAGAGTCCTATCACGACTTCTCACTATTATTATAAGATACTCCAATTATATTGGCACATTCAAAATAATTTAGTTGGCAATTCTTTTATACAAAAATACATACTAGAACTAGATTTCTTTCCTAAGCACTTTTACAAAAGATTTACCGCGCCACATGCCTTCTTCATAATCACGGCCCTGTCTTCAGCTAGCCATTCCACCTGCAGACCCCTCGAGACCAAAGGTGTCAATGCTGAGGTAAGCACGCCCCGTGAAGAATAACTCCTACAAGGGCTACTCCCCACCTAAGTGCATGTGCAATGCCATTTCACACATTCAAGTAAAAACATACACATTCCTACTCAAACGTTTACATGCTATGAATGAGAATGTGACTCACCCTGTCCCATGTCCCGAGTCTTCACCGACCCCTTACACATGCATATGCCAAGTGTGAAAATCGTCATTTATGTTCCATCAATGATCTTTTTTCAAAACAAAAGCTTTTTGTTTTATAAATCAAAATCCATTGGACAATCTCCGATATCAACTTGTTTTTACCAGTTCCATGTGTTTCGGTGGGTAGAGTAACTTTCTGGTTCACCCAGATAGGCTTCGTGATGCTGCCTTCCGACACTTTTGCGAACTTTCATCGCTGGATACATATGTCTAACCAAGAATATTGCTATACCCAACACACGTATTTTTCATTTCTTTTTTCTTTTATGCGACCATGAGACTCATTTTGGACATTGTCCCATTTTACCAAGCCCACCATCGAACATTCAAACACACAAGTCGATTCACCATACCCCACGGTTAGCCACCACTGTAACACCAAACACAATGTCGACATCAACCATGCACTCATTAATTCATTTGTAATGCGATGTCCCCTGCATAGCAATGCAAGATTACGTGCATGTTATATCATGTCACATGCAGCAATGAATGCTACATGGACAACACAATCCACACCACTTTACCTGTCATGGACAATCACATATCACCGCTTATGACTTCATAATCATCATTCATGTCAACCTCTCATGCAAATATATATCAACATTCATTCAATATGCATCTGGCGATCAAGCAATGATAATATCACAGCAAGCCGTGTAATGTACACACATAACAATTCATCTCATGTCAACATGTTAGAGCACAATACGGCTGACAATCTAAACACGTCACTCTTAGTCAAGCAATGACACTTGATCCTCAAGACCAGTTGTGGCATAAACAATGCCCACAACAATCCACACAGCTCTTTTTTACAAGAGCAGGAAACACCCAAAACTGTGAGCACCAAATGCCATTCACTAGCATATGGTTAAATTCTATACTCAAAGAGCTTTTCATAGAGTCTCAAGAACAAATCTGGCAGTTCAAACTGAGAAAGTTGCACTCATTCGAGGCAAAAGCACCCATCTTACATGGTGTGCGAAAATTGTTCGCACTCCAAAACCAAGCACTACACCCACTGTTAACACTCCAACAGCTCAACCACAAACAAACGAAGTGGAGTCCCGGGATTGATCATTCATGACTACGGGCAGCTAGATGTCACCACACTCAATAATCAAGGTTACGATACAGTAGCCAAGAGGTCCAAAATTTCGCCTCGAAACACTGGTCTCAATCTCAACATCAATAAACACAACCCTAAGATTAGAGCTGAACCAAAATGGTCCCTGCGCGGCCACTTCAGGCAAGAAATAGTCGCAGGTGAAACCCTACCTTTGGAATGCGACGAACCCGTAGTTTCTTAGTGCACCCACGCCAGAGCCTGGCCGTGGTGGACCAACTTTGTCTCTGCCCCAAGCTAAGCCACCATCGGCCTGGCTGGAGACGCAAGGGAAGGCCGTCTTTTTTTTTTTTTTCCTCTCACTATTTCTTTCCTCTCACTCTACGCACTCTCCTTTTTGTTTTTCCTTTCTTACTTTTTCCTTTTTTTCCTTTTTCCTTTTCTTCCTTTCTTTTCTTTTTTCTTCTTTCCCTTCTTTTCCCTTACTCCACCGATTTTTTATTTCTCTGCTGAGAGGAAGCTTCCTCTCACTCTACTATTCATTTGCCATGTGTCACTTTTTCCATGGTCCATGTGTCACATGGACACATGTTCTAGGTGACACTCTCCACACCATATGGCTTTCATGCCATGTGTCCTTCTCCCATGATGCCATGTGGCAACCCCTGGTCATGTCATGTGGCACCACCTTATGTGTCATCCGACACACGATACCTCGAAAAACATGATATTCCGACCATCTTGGAATTCAACGAAATTCAATTGGGTAACTAGATTTCGTGAGACGAATTCAACGGTGAAGTCCGTTTCGTAATCCGGGATCTAGAAAATTTTCATATTTTCCACCTGTATTATAGTGGCAATTTACCGTTTTGCCTTTTTTCAGAAAAATTGAATTTTTCCCGGGTTTTACATGATTCTTTTCCTAACACCCCTAAAATTTAGTTTGAAGTCAAGCTATCGGAACAATCCCCTGAACTTGAGTAATTCCGGTTGTTTGAATCATAACTTGAGTTTTGTTTATTCAAATAGTGTGATTTAAATTTTTGTACAAACTAGACATCTTGGAGAACAACTTTCATGAAGGAAGTATGTCAAATTTAGTCCCCATTGTTACCAAGAATTCGTCGCAAGGGAACAATTGCCCCCGAACTGCCTTGAACAATCCCATGTTATAAATCCATATCTTGAGTTATACTGGATCCAAATGAGGTAGAATCAAAAATTCTACTTAAACTATGACTTAGGATAGTAACTTTCATGAAGAAAGTATGGTCAAATTATGTCCTATATTCCAGAAAATTTTTTCAAACATAGACAATATTCCGCATTCGCTCTGAAATCAAGAAAGGCCTGAAATGTTTAGACCATACCCTAAATTTAGAAAGGTTCAAATGACTTGATTTTGATCCATTGGAAACTTAAGACATAGGGAAACATTGTGTTAGAAGAACACTTTGTCTAAAAACCCTGCATTTAGGCTTCTGACTAGAATGTTAATTAACATCTCCCAATATGCATAAGGAAAATATAGTCTTAAGAATTGACCAAGAGTATACATGAATATTGATAAGAATGAAAAATGCTCGACACACATAATTGTAGGCCCGCTTTCGCAGATCTGTGGATAGTGAATGAATAGGTACCGTTTAAGGCTTCCTGACTGCTCCAATGCTACTGCAGACTCATGCATAGTGCTACAAGACTTCACACGTGGTGCAGTGCATGTTCGTTTATGCTTCAAGACCTCATATAATCGTAGACCTTACCTTCGAGGCACGTATAAAGCACATCCCTCTCTATTTATTGTTACCGTCATATGTACAAACATTTATATGATAAGTATCTGAACAACGAAACATAAGAAAATAAAAGTGATCAACTCTATTGCTAAGGCATAATTCAGTTATGTTCTGTAGTGTGCCTATAGGTACCTTATGTTAGGAGATTTCTATTATGTACTCCTACGAGATGATATGAATACTCTGATATGTGAATTATGTTAAATGTATACTGTAATTGAGGACCACCGCATGTGGTCATATATGTTATATGCTCTTCCAATTTAAGCTATGCTTTTTAGGCACGCAGTGTTTCCTCATTTGTGTAGGTACCCAAGATGCTCACTTCAAAGACATCCCGTACATACCAGCCACAATGATTAGAGGAGTCCACCTTATGGTAGGTTCTGATTTTGTTTTTGAAATGTAAATGCAATATTTTGTAATAGTTGGAACCCGTATAAATACAAGTAGTTGGACTTAGGTATATATGTTCGTGACACTTAAATAATCGCTACAACAGAAGCTTTAACAAGTTTTATGTTTGTATTATGAATTTATGATTGAAATGGGCCACTAATATAAAAATCAGGTTAAGAGTCTCGCCTGTGGTATCCCCACCAACGCGGTCAGAAGGCGTTACATCCGTGGCCACATAATCATCAACAACTGTTGTAATTCAAGAGAACTTAACCACCTATTCGGCATCACATCGCTCTTCTCGCTTTCAATATAAACCCGAGCATTTGCATGTCAAGCGCATGCTGGAAAACTTACCCATGAAGAGCTCACAACTCTCCCATGTCATCGCTCCAAGTCCTCAGGTTGAACCCAATCCCGCGGATTCACTCTAGTCGAATGCGGCTAGCTTTATCTTAGTGGCATTGGAGGTAATCTCCATAGCTTCCATAATCTTTTTTACTTTGCGGAACCAATTATCAGCTACCATCAGGTCCCCTCCTCCCCTTAGGGTTAGAGGATGGTGTGCCTTAAACCTCTGGAGGTTACTTGACCCTCCCTGGCCCCTAGTTGCACTAGCCTATGCAATGGTGGCAGCCACAACACTCGTTTGTGCAATAGTAGCAGTCATAGTACCAATAGCCTCTATGAACGCTGTTTCTGCCAAAGGCCTAGTCGGGGTTGTCAGTCTCGCCACCGCCTGAGTCCTCTTCCTTCATGCTTCATCTACATATGTCGATAAAGAATAGAGTAGCTACATGGTATCCAAGAATGGTACTAAGTTTAATCTTCGAGATTTCTCCTCGTTTTAACTTAGTAGTGCTTCGCTGGCAACCACTAATAGACCCTCAATATCCCTAACTATCATGTCTCGTTTTCCGAACTCCTGCTGTTGCAAAGTCTTCTAGCCCTGTCGCTTTCTCCCACACACATTTTAATGGTGTATGTAATTCACACAAGACATAACACACACAACTGCGTAGCATATTAGGGGCACAAAACATGAAATGCACAATGAATGCAATAGCTTCTGCACTCCATGCCCAGTATCGCCCTAGGTAATCGATACCTAAGCTCCGGAGCATCAAACCACTTCCTAAAATCCAAACCGCTGACCAACTACAACTTTGAGGAAAACTCGCAGGGATATCGTTGCCGATACCTACCACGCCCCATTTACCGTGTGTAACCCATAGAGTAACAAATGGATGGCCACTCCAGTTCCTTTTATCCATATTCATTTTAAACATGCAAGGTCATAATTTAAAACAACCTGCAAGTGGCTTAATTATACCCTATGCATAATAAAACAGGTTATGTAACTAGATTGCTCCAAAACATTTTACAAAAGGCTTAAAAGCCACATGTTGGCTTTTCTAATAATTGGCGCTCCCGAATGAGTAATCGCCCACTAGTGTCTGCTCTCACCTCGAAATATTTTCCCTTATAGGGTGAGAGCCATACGCCTCAAAGAGGAAAACGTCCCATAAAGGCTACTCCACCTATGCACACATGCAATGGCCGCAGCCAACTCACACTCACATTCCAAGTAAACATGCAATTTCTACTATGAATCCTATGTCATGTCATGAATGAGATAGACTCAATCATGTACCATGCCCGAGTCCGCCCGCCTTCCCACCACACAACAATGCTAATGTGACAAACGCCATTAATGAATGGCATCTAATGAACACTTCCTGAAATAAAGTCATTTGTTTATAAACCAAACTTTTATGGATATCATCTTTTCATATTATCTTTTTATAATCAAACCCGTAGTTTCGGTAGTGGATTTGTCTCACTTAGGACTTTCGTGACCGCCTTCCCACACTTTACCTCACCGTTGAGCAAGAACCGGCTTCAGTCTTTCACCCGAGGGATGTCTAGCCCTTCTTGCTATTACCCACCACACGTCGCATGTTATGCAACCATGCGACTGGTCGGACACATCATCCATCAAAGATTTCAGCTTCACCATCCATCACCACCAAGTATGGTGATTGATCATAATCATGCACTCACACACATTCAATGCAATGTCCCCGTGTATATGCAATGTAATGCACCATTGTACGTTGTGCATCATGACACATATATCATAAATGCTGTTGGCTGGATAATTCAAACCATACACCACTGTATTATGGACAATTATAATAAAAGCATATAATTTCCAACTTCAATGTCAATATATATTAACACCCATATATCAATATTCAATTACCCCCAAGCATGTCATTCAAACTCAAGCAATGACAACGTTGATCCACAAGACCAACTATGGCATGGATATGCCCACAAAACAGTCTACACAATGGCCTCAAGCAAGCCATAATTAGGTTGGAACTAGGCCACGCCACCAGCCATAACCGACCACACAATTATGCCTGCTTGAGGACGCGCTAAGCAGTCCCGTATTCAATCAGACTATCCACTGACCAGGCGCAGTTAGGCCACAAAACCAACCATACACATGCTACAAACAATGTCATATCCATGCCACATGATAGTTCTGAACTCAGTTCAAAAATCAATCCCAAATCTGGCTTTAAACAGATAAACAGCCTAAGCTGTGGCAGTCTCGGGAAATGGACTATAACTTGAGCTGTAGAGGTCCAATTTGAGTGATTCAAAATCCTAACATCAAGTTTATAGATTCAGCTATAACTTCTATGAAGAACACAAGTCAAAATTTCCTCTATTATTTCCCAGTGAAAACCGGTCCCAAGATGCGGACAAAACAAATAAGCATTTAAGGAATTTGTGCTTGGTCGGAAATGAACCATAACTTGAGTTGTAGAGGTTCGATCTGAGTGATTCAAAAGCCTCACATCAATTTCACATATGCAGCTACAACTTCTATGAAGAACACGAGCCCAAATTCCCTCCATTTCCCAACCGAAAATCGGTCCCAAACTGAAGGCGAGTGTAGGGTCAACACAAGGCATCCCTATAAAAATCCGACCAAATAGCCCCTTAGGGCAGAAAACACAGCCAAACAACCCTTAGGGTGGAAATAAACCAAAGTAGAAAGAATCCCTACCTCCTGGAGCGTAGCTCTCATCGAGTAAATGGACTTTAACTCTCGGCCCAACGAACTTCGACCTTTGGAACGCCGGTAGAACAGAGGAAGAAGCTCATTGACTCCCTCCTTCGCTCTCCCTTTCTCTCTCTCTTTTTCCTTCCTCCTTTTCTCTTCTTTTTTCTCTCTTTATTTTTTTCCCTTTTGTTTTTCCTCCACCGATTCTCTCCCCCCACTCTCACTTATCTCTTTCTTTGTGGCTTGACACATGTCCCTCATCATGCCATGTGTCACCCACATGTCCCTTATCATACTAGCCAAGTGTCACCATCTCATCCCCCTCATGCATGTCTCTAACCATGACACTTGGCCCTCATTATGCCAAGTGTCACCATGATATCTGCCACATGGCATGTGTCATCATGCCATGTGATCACCGGCCTTTGTTCTTTCAACGAAAAAAATATTATCTTTGAAATTTGAATTTCACTTAGGCAACTAGGTTTCAACAGACGAGCTGCGGTGAGGTTCGTTTCGCCCGTATTAAGGTTCAAATTTCTGCGGGTTTTTACATGTCGTATTTGTCGTAGAGGCGGCTTTTTGCGTTATAGCCATTAGACGGTCATTTGATCGCGAGCTTTAACTATTAGAAATTGAATCCTTTCTATCAGTATCACCTTTGATCTTGACTTATGACTCATGAGGGTTGGGTGTGCATCCAAAGTCTCATAATGTCTCACATAGGTTAGGAATGAGAAGGCTTATGAGTTATGAGTCTATAAGCATGGATAACATCCAATTGATATGCAGCATTTTAGGGAAAAGCTCAAAAAATAAAACCATAAGGGTTTAGGCCCAAAGTAGACAATATCATACCAATGTGGATAGGAAATGGTTCATGAGGTTTCTCAACAAGTGGTAACATAGTCAGATAATCAGGTTCAAGCTTAACCATGTAGGGTCTGGAATATAAAATGATGGAAGGCCTCCACAAAGATGATTGCTTCCACGTAAGGCATGTGGCGAGGCAGCGGTGAAAAAAAGAAATCCTGATTTGAGGAGAAGCTTAATGGATCTTTGTTCGAATGGAGGATTGTTAGTGTGCACCCAAAGTCTCACAATGTCCCACATCGGTTATGAATGGGAAGGCTTATGAGTATATAAGCATGGATAACATCCAATTACTATAAAGCCTTTTGGGGGAAAAACCCAAAAACAAAACCATAAGAGCTTAGACCCAAAGTGTACAATATCATTTTAATGTGGGTGTGGATGGATCCATAAGGTTTCCCAACAAGTGGCATCAGAGTCGGGTTCAAGCTTAACCAGGTATTGAATTAGACGAGAACAAAATGATGTGTTGGGCCTCCATGGCAGATGGTGCTTCACGTAAGACATGTGCTCGAATCCTAGTTTAAGGAAAGGTTTGGTGGAACTTTGCTCGAGGAGACGATTGTTGGATGTGTACCCCAAAGTCTCACATTATCCCACAGTGGTTAGGAATGGGAAGGCTTATGAATATATAAACATGAATAACATATAATTGGTATGAGGTCTTTTGGGGGAAAAATCCAAAAGCAAAACCATGAGGACTTAGCCCCAAAATGGATAATATCATAACAATGTGGATAAGGAATGGTCCATAAGATTTCTCAACATAAAGGGATCATGTATCATGGTAGCTAGTATACTCTTTTTTTTTTTTCTTACATCCCCGATGCCGTTTTGTTGATGTTGTAATATTTTATTCTATAGACTTGAACTTGGTATCTTTTCTGTCTTGTCCAACACTTAACCACTAAACTAGGGGTGTGTTTGTTTTTTTTGGTTGAATGTTGAAGGTGATTTACTTTCAGCATTCAACCATTTGTTTTTTTATTTTTCCCTCACTTATCATTGAATTTTTGAAAAAATAGTTTAAGCAAGCCTCAAAATTGGGTTTCATTCGAAGAAAAAGTCATCTCCCACCACGATCAAAAACCTCTTCTTCACGTCTCCGCTCATCCCCTTCTCAATCGAAAACCACTTCTCCCTCCTTCTCAGCCAAGAAACCTCCTTCTCCCTCTTCTCCGCTCCAGTTTGCTTGGGCGAAACACAATGGAGCCTACCAGCTCTCTCATCCCTGCTCATGCCCTTGGGTTCCCACGGCTACCCCTCAAATGTTGATTTCTCAGGTAACCTTCTCTATTTTCTCTCTATCTCTAGGTTTCTAGAAGCTTAGATTTCTTGATTTCTTGTTCATTGGTTGTTAGGTTATTTAGTTCATTTGATTGTTGAATGTTAAAACCTAAAGGAAAGTATAAGAAAATTTGGGTTTAATTTTTTTTTTCTTATTAGGTAAAGTTCATGCACTCACAATATTTGTTAAAATGCTCATGAGATGTGGAGAGTGATTTTTTTTTTTTTTTTTTTTTTTTTTTTTTTGTTGAAACTTGTTGGGTTATGAGTTATTTGATTTTGTGCTAGGAGGAAAGAATTCCAGTGATTTTTTGGGTTATCTGTTTATTAAATTATGGCATGAATTTGCTTATAAAACCAGTTATCCTATTACTTCCCCCCTAAGATGGGTTGCTTCAATTCTAGCATACCATATCTATCAAAGACTAGATGCTCTTGTTGATTGATCAATCTTTCTTCCAATAACTAATCTAGCCGGTCTTTGCATGATAATGCTCAATACTTGATAAGCCAAATTGCTCTCCATGAAAGAGGAGAAATGCCCTCCCCCTTATGACTATACATCCCACTCTTCAAAATTCTATAAACCTCTTAATCATTTAAAAATTTCTAAAAAAAAAAAAAATGGGGTTTACCATGTTCTACATGGGGATTTTTGTAGTTCCTACTTGGATAGCCCTTCATATTATGTTATCCTCTAAACTAGATTCTAGACGTATGGGTAATTTCTTGTAATCAACCATTTAAGTTTTCTCCCCTTTTGCATACTCTGTAATTTCCTTTACTTTTTCTTTTTCCAAATTTTATTTCTTTGTGTGTCAGAAATTGGGTGTTTGGGGATAGAAGCTTTGCCTCTTGTATTTGAGAAAGAAAAAAAAGTGCCCAAATTTGTTAGTCATAGGCAATCATGTAACTCCAATTACGTATAATTGAAAGACAAGATTCCAAATTCACAAATGCATGGTTTGGTAAGTGCTTGCTTGGAAACCATCTTTTGATGTTCACAACACTTGCTCTACTATTGAAGATGGGTTATCCTGATATTATGCCTGAATTTCTATCCCCACAAGCAGATCTAGGGTCCATGAACTAAATTCTTGTTGTCTTGATCAAGCAGATAGCATTAGTTGACTATAGATGGGATGAGGTTGCCAAATAAATAAGCATAAGAATGAATATGATTTGTCGATATTATGTTCTGATGAAAGATTTGAGAAATGACATGAAAAAACATGACAGATTGAATGTTTTGTATGCTTGAAAAACATGCTTACAGAAAATCCTGATCTTTTATTTATCTATTATTATCATTATTTTTTAGTGTATGGGGTGTCATAATGAGATAAATTACATCAGCTCTCATCATATGGATATTGCTATATACTAGAATGTCAAGGTTGGGTATGGAGTATATAATATTCCTATTGGAATAGGTCCACCACAAAAATGGATTCAGCAGCAGTACAAATCTGTGGCACATTGGAGTAGCTTGTGCTTTGGAAAAAAATGAGGTGCTACAAGAAAGGAACATTATAGACTAAAAAGAAAAACAAAAAGCAAAGAAGGAAAATGTAGAGGTAATTTGGTCCATTGTATAGGATAGCTTGTTGCCCATCAATGATATAACATCAATAAAGTCATCATAGGCATTGACTTTTGTTACAATATGTTGAAAAAGTTTGTTCCTACGAATTGTAAATACATGTATATGAGTTTGTTTAAGGTAGAGCTTGACATTTACCTCTGGTTTCAATTTTGTTCTGAAACCTAGAGACCGAAATCCCTGAAAACAATGGTCATTAGGATATGGTTCTATCCAATAAATTATCGTCAAAGCTTTTATGGGCAAGCCTAAGACATTCTACAGGTATTAAAAGGATAACAATATATTATTATGAGTTTGCACAACTATTGATTTAGAGATTTTTCTTGTGTCGTTTTAAACAAACTTAAATATTTATTATTTGTGGCAAGTCAAAACTTATAATGTCTTTATATATGTATATATTGATGGGTGCATGTATTAATCACAAGAACTAGAATTATTATAATTCATTAATAGGCGCATATGTATTTGGAATTATTTTCATTGTAGGTAGAAGAATACCATCTCTTTTCCCTGTTCTGTACTTGATATGATAACCAAACAACTCCTGAATAATGGTTGACGTTTGTTGGTTTTTTATACATTATTAAGTCAAAATGTTGAAATTAGTAGGGCAAATTGGACTGACCCCACCCAAAGAAAGCACTTTATTGATCTTTGTCTTCAAGAAATAAATGAAGGCTTTAGAGCGGGTGAAAGTTTAAAGTCTAGTGTTTGGTCTCGAATTGGTGAAGAATTGGTGAAGTAACTTGGAAAACGCTACACATCGAAACAACTTAAGAATTGATGGGATTACATGAAAAGACAATATCTCATTTGGAGTAAAATGTTAAATGTGACTGGACATGGTTACAACTCTGTAACCAAAACTTTTGATTGGCCAAATGAGAAATGGGCGAATATTTACAAGTAGTTTTCTTATAAAGTTAAGTGAATCTTTAAAACAAATGTCTTCTATATACATGCATGACTAATTTGTTTTTTTTTTATCTTATTGAATAGAAATATCCAGAAGCTAAACAATTCCGTTATAGATCGTTACCAAATATGGAGGAATTAGAGATATTGTTTGGAGGTATTAGCCTCTTTGGATCTAAAAATTGGAGTTAGGAGGAGTGATGGCTTCTGGGCTGAGGAATCCTCAACACATTCTGCATCCATGCCTAGTGAGAGCTCAATTATTTAGAGGTAGATGAGAATTTGCTAAGAAATACTAATTGAAGAAGTACAACGTACTAAGAAAAAAAGAACGAGAAGAAGGGAAAAAAGGCAAACTAAAGAAATGAGTAAAATAATGAATGCATTAGAGAATTTTGAAGGACCCTCGGTGAAAGAATATATGAAGATTTTGAAGAAACTCACAACTTATGAGGATTCATTGTATTATGTTGCAATTAATGCATTTTGCAAGAAGAAAGAGTATAAAGTGGTGTGGGTGGAAATGGAAAGTGACCAAGAGCAAATGGGATGGTTTCAAGGCTTGAGAAAATGACTTTAAATATACTTTTTTGGATTTGTAGAATACATATACTATATTTTGCATGGATGATTGTAACATGATACTTTGATTGACTTATTTTGGATACTTTCTATATTTTAATATTTCTAATTGTAAGACTTGTTCTCTACATTTTAGTAAGAAAGTTCATTTTAATGTTAGTTTATATATTTGAAATGGGTGTGATGTGATGACAATATACGATATTGTGCTTTATACGTTGTCATGCTAATTTTATTATGATTTTATTTCATAAAGATTATGGTTTTTTAAAATAGATGTTCTTATAGAGAATCCCTTCACATCAATCGAGATAGTTCAAGTTCATCATCAAGTGAAGATGAAAATACTCAAAGTCAAAAGTGACAAGAGTTTTAAAAAAGATTTGGTTGTGTTATTTACTCCGAGTTATTAAGGGCTGTCCATTGATAAAGAACGAGTTTCTACATCATCATTTACAAGTTCACTTTTCATTCAAGAAGTTTTAGATAGCTCATATAGAATATGTTATGAACTAATGCGAATGGAAAAGTATGGATTCTTTCTCTATATCACATGTTTGGAAAAAAAAGATGGTTTGTTGATAGTAAACATTTTAGTGTTGAAGATAAAATGGTCATATTCTTAATGACTATAAGTCATAATCTTCGAAACCGATTATTAAAGAATAGATTTCAACACTCAAGCCAAACAATTCATAAATACTTCCATGAGGTTTTAGTAGCCATGGTGAACTTCTCAAGGGAGATGATTACTCCTCCATCATTCAATGATAATTCAAATGATATCTCTAATCGTCGGTTAAGACAAATTTTTAAGGTATAATATCTTTTATGAGTAATTATTTTCATCATATTTTTATTATTCTTATATAAAAATAAACATCTATATTTTTATAAAAAAAAATTTGAAGGGTGTTGTTGGTGCAATTGATGGAACTCTTATCCATGCATGCATTCCTATTAAACAACAAGTACCATATCAAGGTCGTGGGAGAGGAGAATGTTTTCAAAATGTTATGGCAATTTGTGATTTTGATATGAACTTTAAGTATGTAGTTGTTGGATGGGAAGGAACAGCTCATGATTCAAGAGTCTTGATGGAAACTATTCGTAACCCACAACATAATTTTCTCATTCCTCCGTCAGGTGAATATTCTTGCTTTATTTTATTTTTATTTAATAAGATGATAATATACTAAATTATCTTTTTCAGAAAAATATTATTTAGTGGATGCAGCATACACACACACTAGATGTTTTATGACACCATATCGTAATGTACGTTATTGGTTGAGTGATTTTCGTAGTGGTAGTAAAGTTGTAGGAAGTGAAGAGATATTTAACTTATGTCATGCAAGATTAAGAAATGTCATTGAACATGCTTTTAGTGTTGTTAAGACACGTTTTCCAATATTTAAGAGAATCGCACCTTATTCATTTGCTACTCAAACAAAAATAGTCAAGACATGTTTCTCCATTCACAATTTTCTTCGACAAAGCCTCAGTTCTTTAATAAATTGTTTTAAGATATGACTTGAAGAGGAATTGGAAAGTGATAGTAACAATCAAAATCAATGTTCAACTAAAAATAACTTTTTTACACCTACAGATCAAGAGTTTATGCTACAATTTCAATACCATATTGCAAATGAACTATTTCAAGTATTTAATTAGCTTGTCATTTTAACTTTTATCATTGTATAAAATGAGATATCAAATACTAGCATCAAATGTTTCTCATTTTAGCTTTTATCATGGTGTGAAATGCAATGTTAAATATTAATATCCAAATATGATGCCTTTAGATATTATTTGAAAATTTGTACTTAAATTTTCATGTTTTTCTTTAGATATTTATGAATATGCATTTGAATTATTATATTTTTAATTTAATTAAGGTTTGTGATTTTAGATTTTATCATGGTATGAAATGAGATGGCCAAATATTGACATCAAATGTGATGTCTTTAGATATTTGAAAATATCTACTTAATTTTCTTAATATATTAAGGCTTTGTTAAATTATTAATTTTTAATATATAAAATACAAACAACTTAATACTTAATAGAGATAAAATGTTAAAAAATAATACGCGACTTATCTTAATGTTATTAAGTGCATTCGGTATTAAGTGAAAAAACGAAATAACCTTTGGAGTGCTTTATTATTGTGGTAATATACTTATAAAATAAAAAATATATAATTAAATATGATAAATTATTTTTGCCTTAGATCAAACTCATTTTATTTATTTTAATTCACTAACATAAGAAGTAGCTAATGAAAAACAAATAAGTTGTAAAATATTTTTTCTTACTTCTCAAAATCACATATCTCGGGAAGAAAGACTAAGCCCAAAACATAGAATTATGTTTTCAACAACTTTATTGTAATTAATCTAATTGCTTTCAGTGTCTGAATCAATTAGGCTTCTCTTCGTTTCTTTTCTTTTTCGTTTGAATTTTTTTTTCAAAATCCAGAAGTAAGCCACAAAATTCCAGTGAAGCAAATGTCGAAGGTGGGAATGGGCCAGCACTTGCATAAAAGCAACAAATAAGAGGCTGGATGGGGATGGCCCATTCATCAATTTATGGGTTCATTTTCAATACTTTTGGCCCACGGCCTACGGCCCGCGGCCCACCGACATGGGATCCGGTGGTTTCGAGAGAATCCCCTATGAAATGTTGTTTTAGGACTGGTGTCTCACACTTTCATGTTTAATCAATAAATTTCAATACACCAAATAAATGTAGAAACGATATGAAGTTGGTAACCCAGATCAGTGATGGCGATAACCACACTTGCCCGGGTTTTCCTATATATGCGGTTTATTTAAAAAATAATATCACGAGAATACGCGATGTTCAAAAAAATGCTGAGTGCGATAGTTTTCTTTGAGCGATAGATGTTGAAAATCATGTTTTGAAAGACGAGTGTGATTGGAAATCGTGTTTTGAAGAAACGAGTTTGATTGAAAATCGTGTTTTGAATAAACGTGTTCTTCGATCTTGCAATATAGTCTTTTGAAAAGACAAATTTCTTTAGATTCCGTTTCTTCAGTTTTGATGTCGTTTTTTTGAAATAGCGATTCTTGGTTTTCATTTTCAATATATATATATAGACGGTTATTCATTTCTCCAATATCGTCTTTTGGAAAGACGATTTCTTCGGTTTTCAATATGTCTCTTCTTTTATGTCTTTAAATATCATCTTTGGAAAATACGATTTCTTCGGTCTTCTTCTTTTCCCTCTTCCAATATCCTTTTTAAAAAAGACGGTTTCTTTTCTTATTTTCTTCCATCGTATTTTGAAAATACGATTTTCAAATATTATTTTCATTTTTTATTTTTTAAATCTTTGCAACAACTTTTATTTTAATTTGATAATAAATTATTATATTATAATTTAATGATAAAATTATTTTAAATATGTTGATGTTTTTTTTTTTGAAAAATAAATATGTTGATGTTAATATTAATTGAATTTATGCTTGTCATTATTCATATAATATGCAATTAAATTATTTTCTCAGAAAAATTATTTTAAATTATCTTATGAAAAATATTATTTTAAACTATAGTTATTATTATAAATATATTTATATCTTTATCTTAATATTTTAATGATACATCATTTTATTACTAATTAAAGAATTTTTTTTTTTTAAACCAAGAATAAAAATATATAACATATACAATGATATAATAATTTTAAATAAGCCATTATAATATATTATTTATAAATAGTAATATTTTTAAAAATATATTTACTATTTTATATTAAACATAATATTATTTATCAAATGCAAATGAGATATTAATATAAAAAATTATGAATATTTGGATCATTATCTCTCATTATTTTTTCTACTTCACAATTTGTTTCTACTTTTGGATTAACAATTTGTTAGGCTAAATTTATTAAAAAAAACCATCATTATGTTTTATTTTAATTTTTGAACAAAACAAACTCTTAAGCTGTAGTATTTAATTAAAATTTAACTATAACATGTTTTATTTGATAAATAATAAATTAATTTATTCATTTTCAATTGATTAATGCTCGAAATCTTATCTCCTAAAGTTGAAATTTTAATTTAAAAAATCATTTATTAAATAATAAATTAATTTATTATTTAATAAATAAGAAAACGTCATAGTTAAATTTTAATTAAATAATAGTATTTAGAGTTTGCTTATTCAAAAATTAAATAAAACTGCTCTTACATATAATTATTTATTAAAAAAAATGATAATAAGTTTATAATAAGTTTGTTTATAGTTTTTCGATAAATTTCGTTTATCAAATTGATAATAGTTGTTCTTAATCAGTAGAAAAAAAAATTGGGAAGTAGAAAAAATAATAATCAAAATAGATCTTTTAACGATATTAAAATATATTGAAAGACCGAAGAACTCAGTTCTTTAAAACACGATTTTTAACCAAACTCTCTTTAAAACACGATTTTCAAATATCTATTTCTTAGTAAGCAAAAACAATTATAGAATTAGAAATATTTTTTTAAACATCATATTTTAGATATTATTTTTAAATAAATTACCATATAAAACCTAACTTACCTCTGAGTCATTATAGCCCAAGTTGAATCAAAAACTTTATTATGATCAATAAAAGTACAAAATGGAACACGACTCGTTACTAAAGTATTTCCTACTAACTAACCACCGAACTCCCATGTATTCCCTACTACATGAACTTCCTACTTTAGTAAAGTTTGCTCTTGAAGATGAACTCGCTTTACCAATAAAAGCCAGATACATGTTGAAACACTACTCCTGAACTTCAGAAACTCAATCAGTTTATTTTTTGGAATCAGTTGACCTTATTTCAAAACACCAACCTGTACAAGTTTATTTTCTGGAATGAGCAAAGATCTCTAGAATCATTAGAATTTATGTCTTAGTGCAAAGATCTTTGTCTTCCTCTAAGACAAAGAAGATCTCTAGAATTTATGCAAATAGGTAATTTTTTGTGTTCGATAATTTGATAACCAAAAGGGAGGAAGCATTCTCAACGTAAAACAGGAAGCAGTAACAGGCGTCTAATCGTTATATTTATCACCGGTTCCCCCTTTGTGAATTGTGAATTGTTAATAATCAAGTAGTGGTGCTCACGACAATGGCATACATGAGGAAAAAACATATTTCCATTAAACAAAAACTGGTCAACAATTCTCATTTTCATATTTATCATATCCTAAGCAGCAGTAAATAGCATGCATCCAAAAGAAAATGAATTTTATTTTTTTTAAATTGCTCTCAACCCTTCCTTCACCCTCCAATAGAACATTTGATAGCAGCATCTATTAGGCAAGAAGCAAAAAATCAGATAAAATTGAAAAAAAAGAAGACGATGTCTTGAGAATCAATAAAGGAAAACTCGCAGGTATGATGTAGCAAAGCAACAAGATAGCAGTGTCCCAGTAACCGAGATTAAGCTTGCGCCTTCTCCCACTTGAGGGGCTTCACCACCTCCCATGTGAAATCGCTGTCGTCTCTCCCAAAATGCCCATATGCAGCAGTCTTCAAGAACCTGCCACCGCCACCCCTCTTGAGGTCAAGGTTGATGGAAATCATCCCTGGTCTGAAATCAAAGTTCTCCTTCACAATCTGGAGGATCTCCTTGTCGGGAATCTTTCCGGTACCGTAGGTGTCGACGAAAACCGACAAGGGTTCCGGCACTCCGATAGCATAAGAAACCTGCACAATGCACCTCCTAGCAAGCCCGTTGGCGACCGTGCTCTGGCAGCCTGCCGCCCCTGGCATAGCTCCACTCCTATCAACCTTAGTAGGGTCTTTACCGGAGAAAGCACCACCACCGTGAGCACCCCAGCCTCCGTAAGTGTCAATGATGATCTTCCTGCCGGTGAGACCGGCATCACCATGAGGGCCACCGATGACAAACCGGCCAGATGGGTTAAGGTGGAAGATGGTCTTCTCGTCTAGATACTTCTCAGGGATAACAGGCTTGATGACATGCTCCTTCAGATCAGCTGCGATCTCGTCGTTGGTCACAGTCTCGTCGTGCTGGGTGGAGATGAGGACGGTGTGCACCCGGATTGGAACCATGGCGCCACCATCATTCTGGTATTCCACGGTTACTTGGGTTTTTACCATCGGAGTGCAACCATGGTGCCGTTCTTCCGGACTTGGGTGAGCTGGGCACCGAGCTTTGTTGCAAGGACATGGCTGAGGGGCATCAGCTCCGGAGTCTCATCTGTGGCATATCCGAACATATGGCCTTGGTCACCTGCGCCGATCTCCTCGGGCCTCTTGGTGAGATGGCCATGGACACCCTGAGCAATATCAGGACTTTGCTGCTCAATGTTGACGAGGACCTTATCATCGAGCCCGGTAATCGAACTTCATTAATTTCTCTGCATGTATCTCGCCACAATTTTTTTCATAATCTACGCTTGACGCGGTTGTGATCTGCCAAAAGACCATGACCATGTTGAGGTGCTGATTACCAGTCGCAAGCAACCTTGCTGTCAAGTTACTGTGCTAAGCAAGCATCAAGAACTGCATCAGAGATCTGATCGCACAACTTGTCAGGGTGTCCCTCGTTGACTGATTCAGAGGTGAATAGGAAGGTATCCATTTTACTCAAGCTGCACATAACAAATAAAATAGGATGTAAAGAATTTGCCTAAGATATAGAAGGCAGTAAACATGTAGTAAGTAGAGTATACAATGAACCAATCATTCATCAGATAGAACAGTTCACAAAACACCAAAAACTTTCGTACAATTTGGCAGGCCCCAGACCAAAGGGCTAGGGATATATATGTCCTACAAGAATTAACTTTAACGTCATCCCTTATATCATTTTTTTCACAGTGATAAGACGCACCCGACCCCACTTACTGTCCAAGAAAGGGTTCAGATCCATCTTTTTTTTTCCCGCTCAATTCACAATTCGACCCTATTTCTCACCGGGGCTTGAAATATCGGTACCGATATTTCGAAGATATGTCAATCGACATGACAGATATTTCGAGGATATATCGTATGTCGGTGAAAATCAACATGATATATCCTTTCAATAGTTCGATTAAACAGAAATTTCAGCCATTTTTTGTAATGATAAGCGATTTATCGGAATTTTACCGATATATCGACACCCATATCAATCATCCACAAAATGGGCTGTTAGGAGGTTTCGAACCCTGTCCAAAAGGTGAAACATGCACCTCATCATCCACCAGGCTATGTTAGCCTTTAATATATAATGTGCAAAAACTTTATATATTGTCTACGTTAGACATTTATAATAAGTTAAAAACTAACCATTTATAATAACTAAATATAAATATATAAATATATAAAAAATATTATATTCTATTTTAAAGTTATTACAGTACCAATTTTCAAAAATTAACTCTTGAATAAACATTCGTACAAATTATATAGAAATAATTTATTTTTAAATGTGATTAAATATATTTTAATAAAAAATAATTTTTATTTTTAATAAACAAATGTAAAAATATAGTAAAAAATATAAAAGAATATCATTCCATATGTTTTCAAAAATAATTTTGATACATATATATTTAATTTTGAATAAATTTTAATTACAGATAGTTATACAAAAATATCGATTGATATATCTCCATAAAATCCAAGTACAGACATATCATCCTTGTTCTAAACAAATGTTTAGTAAAATGATAAATTCATTTTCCATTTTATTTTTCCCTATCAGAACGAGGAATATGGACTTTGTCAAATGAGCTATCTAGTAACTCAAGGAATAAATAGACAGATCAATCAAATCGATCGAGTCTAGAGCAATTCTAATGCTAAAAGGAACATATAATTGCAATGAAATGTATAGTTTTAACAATTCAATCAATCTGTTTCAGCTGCCAAAGCATTAATGCCCAGCTGAGCGACCAATTTAGCACTCACACCGTAAAAAACAGGTAATCAGATTCAGATCTGAAACCCTAGAGAGCATTTCTGAGCAAAAACTAGTCCATAAACCCTCGATCTTACCATCTCGGATTCAGATACCTTAGTAACCGCCTACACTAGATTCATGCACCCAAAATCGTTTCCAAAATCAGCAGATCAACAAACAAAGTTTAAGCAACACGATCTACAAATTTTAGCATAAAAATCAACAAATCGGTGAAGAAAACAGACATTCAATCCACGAAATAAAACAAAATTAAAGGTCACAGAGATGAAAATCTCAGAGCTACCTTAAAAATTTATGATCACCGAAGAAAATCTAAAGGAGGAGAAGAGAGGTGACCGCCGTCAAAATCCGGAAATGAGCTGGGTACGAGTTTAAAGTTGAAACCCTGACTCCAATTTATAGGCAAATTCCAAGGGCTTCAAACGCCCCCTGAGGCGTGTTTCGGACTAGATTCATTAAGAGTTTAGGCGGGATCTAGATCTACGGTTGTCATTCATTTCACGATCTAATCCTAGCCGTTGGTGTCGGCATAAGGTTGAAGGAGTCGGTGGCGGAGAATGACGCGTTTACCGGGAATTGCCCGTAATCCACCAACCCAACCTGTCATTGACTGGCTTGACCAGTCATCACCTTTTACCGACACAATCCAGTGGAGTCCTCATGTTGTCAAGTAAAAGGCACACGCTTATTAGTTATTACTTTTCTAGTATCCTATTTGCTTCGTATTAAGATTGATATTTGATTTTTTATTTAATTTATAAAATAATATAAAACCATATATATATATGTGATTTTTTATATTTGCTCGATGTAATATTTCTTAAGGTAAAATTTGTGATTTTTTGTCATTTATGATCCAAAATCACTTTTTTTATCAATTTATTTTTTAATAAAGTAATTATTCCATATATATTTAGCTTTGTTTTGTTTTTTATGATTTTGTCGTGTTATTGTAATGTTTAATTTTGTGTTATCGTCTTGTTATAATGTTTTATTTTCATCTTTTTGTTTCAATATTTTCTTTATATGTGAATGATTTAAACAAATAAAATATCTTTGATTAAACAAATACAAAATTATGATAATCAGTATATTATATAATTTAAATGATATGTACTTTAATCATCGTAATATTATCAAATTTTTAAATTTTTAACCAAATTATTATACTAATAATATGAGTATTGTTTCATCTTATATAATTTTTACTGATTTGATATTTGTGTTTATATATATATATATATATATATATATATATATATATATATATATATCAATATTTTCAAGTAGTTGTATTTAACAAATTTGTATACTCGGTTTTCTCGTGTGTAATCAATGTGTGACCCCAATTATTTGGAGTCAATTTTAAGGGTAACAATAATTAGGCATGAAGCTTGGGGTCAATTTTAAGAGTTACAATAATTAGGCAGAGGAGTTTCCAAGACGTTAGAAAACATTATTACTTATAAAATTTGGGCTTAATAAGCCAGTACTAAAAAGTTTGCAGGCCAATAAACAATTCCTTTTTTATATTTAACCAAACCCCAAAATTCAAACCAAAGTTATTTTTTTCAAATGATAATAATATAATTGAAAATATATTATTAATGTTGAAAAACTAATAGTCTAAATTTTTATTATTTAATATATTGTTATTTTTACTTCTATAAATACCCAAATAAAATATTATTTATAATGTCTCATTGTATTACATTATTTATAATGCTTTGTTCTTATAAATACTCAAGCCTCAGACTATCCGAATTATCCGTAAACTCATCTCAATTTTTTGTCATTTGAGTCACGTAAAAAGTATTATTTAACATTTTCTTTAAAAATAAAAAATAAAAATGAATTACTATACATTTATAAACTTTTAAAAATATAATTAAAAGTTTTTAAGAAAATAATTTTATTAATTTAAACTAATAATACTTCTATAAAACATACAATCAAGCAGGTGATGGACGAGTTCGAGTTTAGTGAGGCGGGTCGTAAATATGTTTTGCAAATTTTATAAACTTGAGCACAATCCAATGTAATATTTTCCCATATATTTCGATTAGAGCCCAGTATAGCATTGAATTGGAAATTCGGCTTAAAATACAATATGAAATTGTTTCAAAAAATTGAGTGGGGACTCCTTGGATCTACCGCTATAATCAAAATCGTTAAAAATCATAAATAATAAAATAATATCCGAATTAATAGCATAATAAAACAACTAAAACCATATATATTTGATAATTGAATCTCTGGCATTTTATATTTTACTATTATAGTATAATAATATGTGCGCTTTAATTATATGGTATCTCTACTTGATCGTTGATTTGATTTATTGTTTATAATCATATATCTTTCTTGTCCCTTTAAAAAATGTGTAATCTAGATAAACGTCGCATGTGGGAAACAGCGTCGTGAAGTAATATGACCGCTCATCGTATAAAGATGATGACAACCACACACGTACTAAGACGATGATTAAATTATAAATAAATAAATAAACCTACACTTGTATAGAATAACCGTTTTATTAAGAAATAAAATATAAAAAGAGTTTTAGATTTGTGGTTTGAGATTAAGAATAACAAAAAAAATCACCCTTATTTATTAAAGAAAAAATGAGGCTCGGGTTTAAAGGGATTAATATTAGAAGTTTATATATGTATAATTACATATTCTTGTCAAAAACTTTGGTGACTATAATAGAAGAAATAAAGGAAAAGAAATTTCCACATTGTCAAAGGAGTTTTGGACGTGAATAGTGTTTTTGAAAAAAAGAATACAGAATTTATTATAAGTTTCAAAAAAATGACAAAACTAGTGTGTTTGGTCATGTGGAGAGGCGTGCGCGCTTTGGCAAAGTTCGATGGCGGGGCGTTGTGAGCATGACTGTGAGACTTTCCCAAACAGCGTGCTTGACGGTAATGACAATAAAATTGGTTAGACAAATCGCGAAAATGGGGTAGAATGGCGCCGGAAGGAAATCGATCGTCGGATGGGGAGGCTCGATTGGTGGTCGCAAGTGCATTCTTGCCGTCGCCCGGTTTCTTTGGAGGAGGAGCGGAGAGGCGGAGAGGGAAGAAAAAATGGGGGAAGGGGAAAGGAATGTTGTCGTTTATACGTGCGTCGTCGTGTCGTTGTGAGCGACGGCGGCTGCGGTTTATCGATGTTTAGTCGTTATGGCGTCGACCGTTGGCGATTTTAAAATCGATAGCAGGCGTTGTGAGCGGCGATCATTGACCAAAAGCCCAAACCCACTAGTTTTATCATTTTTTTTAAACCTGTTTTAAATTTTGTATTTTTATTTCAAAACACACTATCCACGTTAAAAACTCTTGTCAAAGGGAGGTGACTATAATAGAAGGTGACGCACGCGTGGAGGTTTATCAGAGTTGGTGTTACCGCGTTAGGTAATCGGTTGGCAAGTCAATTGGTATTTGATTTACAACCAGTCAAACAAAAATCACAAACTGACTTCTCTTAATTTTATTAATTTTATTAAAAGAATTATCAGAAAAACATATGTAAGATTTTTCAATTAGAGAAGTCAATATCATGGGGAGTATTTAAAGATTAAATCGCAGGCGGAGATAATAGAAGAAATAATGAGCATGTTTAACCCACTAAACATATTTTTAAATAGTTTGCACGAGAGTTTGTAGCTTTGCCATCGGACGTTTAAAATATATATATATTTTTTTTAATAAACATCTATTAAAATAATGCATAATTAAAAGTATTGATTGACATGCTGCGCATGATGATTGATGCCACATGTGCTAAAAAATAATTATTTTTTAAATCTTATCTATTTGTATAATTTGCATTGAACTCATATTTTAAACAAACGAGTTCAAAATTTGTATTTAACTCGTGTTTATAACAAAAGGGATCTAAATTTACATTGAACTCGTTTTTTTAACAAACGAGTTACTTGTTTAAACTAAACTTGTATAAATTGAACTTGCATTTTCAATAGACGAGTTCTTAATTTAAATTAAACTCGTTTTTTTAACAAACGAGTTTTTAATTTGGACATGACTCTTATTTTCAACATATAAATTATATATTTATAATGACGTTTAAATTTATATTGAACTCGTTTATTCAATAAACGAGTTCTAAATTTATATAAAATCTGTCCAAATTTGTATTGAACATCTATTAAAAAGACGAATTCTGAATTATACTAAATTCGTGTTTATCATATATGAGATCCACATGAATTTCGTGTCATCGCATAATATAGTAATTCAATTAATAGTTTTAAAGTCATGCCTTTTTAATCAATATTTTTTAAATTTGATTTAATACACCGCGTTGCCCCTTTGCCATCTGGACGCCAGCCTACCCTCAAGGTGGTGGACAGTTTGTGGGTGTCACATCAACCAAAGGGAAAAAAATTAAAAGATTTGTTGTATAGTGTTTTATAGAATAAAGTTTGTTTTAAAATATAAAACTTTTTTGTTGTGGTTTATGAAACAAATAGTGATAAAATCATATAAGAAAATAACGAAAAAAGTAATACTTAAAAATATTTACGTGATAGTGTGCCTGAATGACGGTTAAAACTTAAGACATTTATGTTAAAGTGTATTATTGAATCAATATGAACGAAAAAATAACTTTAGACAATTATGTTAAAATGTATTTGTGGGACCAATATAAACGAAAAAATAGTTAAACTAACCCATATTATTATGAAATGTACTTTTTATATCAATTTAATAAAAATATGCATTAATAAGTTAAACTTTTAAAAACCCAGAAAGAAATTGTCTTATAAGTTTCTGCGTGAATGTTGAGAGCAGTATGTTTGATATTATTAGAAAATGTTGAGCGAATTTGAAAATGAAAATTTTAAATGATTTTAATTTTTGGCTTATGTTTGATAATTAAAATTTTAGGAAACTCTTAATTGAAAATTTTAAATGAAGAAGCGTGAGAATTATAAATAAGTAAGCCTGCTAGCGGAATGTATAATACGATTGTGAGAAAAATTTAAATATGAAAATAAATTGAATGCATTGCATAAATAATATAATATTTTACAAATATCTCTTCATCGTCTCTACCCTACATTAATTGCGATCCGACCCTACTAAAATATTTTTAGTGATATTAATTTTTACAATAATTTATAATTGTAGTGAAAAATAAAATATTATTAAGCTACATTTATTTTTTGGATAATATGTAATTTAATGATAATAAGGGTAAATATGTAAAATCGTAATTTAAGTATTCGGTATTCTGATTTATCAAGCAATATATTTATCTTATTTGGATTCAGTGCTCGATAGCTTGCTCCAACAGTTTCTGATGCGTATTAATCGCATGAAATTATTGACTCCCAGTGACTTTATTTTCAATAACTTAATTTTTTATTTTATCAAACAGGGCATTAGAAAAGATAAATTAATTTTTATTGTAACACAATTATTATATTAATATAGCACATTATCCATAATATAACACAATTATTACATTAATATAACACAATGAAATAATTGTGTTACATTATCTCTGCTCCTCAACCCACCCTTCTAGGCCTTCACCACTTAAGTTAGGTCGGGAGGACATTTTCATTCATTTTCTTCTTTATACATAATTTATAGAATAAGAGTAAAAAAGGTAAATTGGTTCAAATAATCTTCAAAAAAAACACTACATATCCTATTTAAAAAATATATTACTAATTCGATTGAGCTGCAAAAAAATAACCCAAAAAGTTTTTCATCTTCTAAAGGCTCTCATCTATCATATATTTAATTATCTTATTAAAAATGATTTATTATTGAATATTATAACTTTATTTCACGATTGAATGTGTAACTTATTTTATATAATAAACGCTTAAAAGCTTAACTTCTCTTACCGTTAAAATGATTATAAAAAATATAATTATTTTTATACTTAAAATATTGTAAAATATATACGTTGAAGGAAAAGTCGATTTCAACACCACCGACAAAAGGCCCGATCTTGTGCATGGATTAGGCCCAAAAAACCAGGCCCAATTACGACTGTAATACCCTTTGCAGCGCCATTATCGGAAGATGAGATTGGGGACGATGATGCAGGACTACGGAAAGCCGTCGTACTGGGACGAGCGATACTCCAACGAATCAGGGCCGTTCGATTGGTACCAAAATTTCAACGCCTTGGCTCCGCTTATCCATCTCTACGTTCCCCTTCATCATCAAGTCCTCGTCGTCGGATGTGGCAACTCTGGTTCTACTTCATCATCTTCGCTACCTCTTGTTTCTTCAGATCTCTCTGCGTTTCTCCGTTTCTCACTGTTTTTGTTTCCGTGATTGCAGACTTCAGCGAAGGAATGGTCAATGATGGGTACAGGGAGGTCGTGAACATCGATATTTCGTCTGTGGTGATCGAAGCTATGCAGCGGAAGTACAGTGATCGTCCGCAGCTGAAATGTATCTTTTGTAAATTTTACAAGTGTCTTTGTTTTATTATTGTTGTTTGTTTGTTAATGGATCGGATTCGCATGATCCGGCGAGGTCTGGAGTTGAATTTTACATATGGAAGATGCCTATATGTCTGTGTATTTTCTAGACGATAATGGAATACAAAACTCTGAACTAGACAAATTCCATGGTTTAAGAAATTACGTGACAATTACAGACGATATATGCAATAGCTCGTTCGCCAAATGGATAGACTGAAATGCAGGGTAACTTTTTTTATGTGGTAGTTTTTACAAATTTTTTATGCGGCAGTTTGTTGCATTTGCAGCTTCAGTTTCCTTAGACGCAATTGGGAATAATTCATCGGTCAATCCAAATAGATAACTGTGGAACGTAATGCAATTTTGATTTTGTCGTTTTTTTTCTTTTTTGGAAAAAGTACAGGGGAATTTGTATGTTAGTTGATTTGATAGAAGAAGGAAATTGGAGAGGCTTGTCTGTAAATGTAATATTATTATTTGTGGATAGGATGATTTTGCACTCACATCCCACCTATGTAACTTATTATGAAACTTTTATGTAACAGTTTCTTGCATCTGTAGCTTGGATTTCCTTAAAAAATTAAGCAGACATTAGAATGGATGTCCTTGATATGGGTGCTTTTCAAACAGGATCATTTGATGCTGTGGTGGACAAAGGTTTTTATTTTTAATTTTAGTTTTAATTGTTTAAAAAAAAAATCATTTTGATGATGGTCCAATTTTAACTGATCTAACATCATCTCACCTTTGTTTTTTCTGGTCAGGAACCCTAGACGCCCTCATGGTGAGTGTCGTCCACTCTGATAAGGAAATCTTTGCTGAGAGTTGATTGCTTAGAGCAATTTTTTGTTTGTAGTGTGGAAAAAACTCAAACAATTAGTATAAAAATGCTCAAAGGAGTGAGAGTACTGTGAAACTATCCGAAACATTGTGCTTTTCTATTTTTTGGTTTGAATTGTTACTTTTTCTTTCTTGATCTGGTCATGTATTGAAGCAGTTGATGACAAACTATAGGGTCCTCAAGAATAAAGGAGTATATATGCTGGTAACTGAACCTTATCCCTTATGCCTCCCCACACAAGACAATGTTTAATGTTTGCTGTGTAACAGAAATGACACAACTGTTTCTGTTTTTGAAAGTGGCAAAAATGTAATGGCACAGAAAATACGCTGGTAGGGGAAATTGCTTCTTAAAATTTTTCCAGAAAAGGAGTCATTTCTTGATATGTCCAAATATTTGGAGAATATATCTAAATGTTGTTTTTTATGTTTGAGATGGGATTTTTTTTTAATAATTGAAAATGATCCAAAAAGACATTTTCGTTATTTTAATTTTTGTTGACATAAACCTCTCTGAAAAGATCATCTTCATTTCCGTTTCCAGATGGATAACATGTTATTTTATTCTGCCTTTTTCTTTTCTTTCTCATTTTTTCTTAGTGTCTTTTTCAACCTTCACCTGATTTGTGCCAGTTCTTTAGATGTACATAGGGTGAAGTTTTCTCATCTTCTTCAAGCTTTTTTTTTTTTTTGATAAGTTTATTTTCTTCTTCTAACTAGTCATTAAAATGTTGCAGATCACTTATGGAGCTCCAAATTATCGGTTGCGTTTGTTGAGAGATTCATGCTCATGGACAATAAAGCTTCATGTGATAGGTTGATTAAACTCTCACTGTAGTTGTTGTAACCATGCTCTAACTGAAACTAAGATTTGCATAGAGTATCATTCTCAGGCCTTGTTTCCTGAGTTGAATGATATTGCAGGCCACTATTTGGGCTTCCAATGCTTTTTAAAATTTTCTTACTGCACTTTTTTACTGCAATGACTGTTGAGTAATAACACTTGAGGCCATCCATTTTAGATTGGCCTTAATTGGTAAAGGCATACACACTACTCGCAGAAAATTTTGACACACCTTTTACATTTGAATTGTGTTGGTTAAAACTGCGCATGTTTTCTTCCATCTTCATTACATTGCAAAATAGAAACCATCAAAGGGAAAATGAAAATGAGGGCAGGGGCGCTCTTTGACTACTATATACTAATGTGATCCGAACATCCATGCTCTCAGTCAAACTATTTAAGCTTTGAATACTTATACAAACATTGAAAGCAGCCACAACAATAAATATTTCGCCATTACGAATCATCCTATCAGTCTTTAACGTAAATCCAAGCAGTTGTGTTTTATATTCAGTAAGTTGTTCCTCATCCTTCCCTAACTAGTTTTCTTGTGAACTTATGTTGTTTTATTTGTTTCCTTGATGAAAAAACTTGAATACCATAAGTTCAGTCAAGAGATTTGTGGTTGATAAAGGCACATAAAGTGCAACCTGTCAGAACCATAGGAACTAGTGTTGCACCCATGGTTGTGTGTAATCTTGTGTTTCTTTGCAGCCTGATTGTATTCCTTCTGATTAACCACCATAATGCTACCCTACTCCTTGGCATTCTTCTTGAACCTTATAGTTGAAGAATTAGAAGTATTGCTCTTGATCTGGATGATTCTTGCCATGCATGCAGAGAAGTTCGTGTTGGAAGAAAAAACTGAACGTCTGACATGGGATCTGACTAATCCTGTTCCACTGGATGATGAAGGAAGCTCGGTGGAGGCAATTCTTGGCCAGAATCCGGATGTCCATTATATCTACATATGTATTAAGGTCAGTAAGCAATTTCTCTTTTGAGTTCTTTAACACTTTTAAGTTTCTTTAGGGCCTCGTTCTCTAGCTTTGGGAGAACCAATTGCTTGAATCTATTTACTTAATGCAGTTTTTTTTTCCCTTTTTCTAGGATTATTCTTTGAGGCCTGGCATGAAAAGTATGAATGTCTCCAACCCTTTGTAATGTTGTTGTCCTCTCTAAGTTATTCTGAAAATTTGAAATCATTGAATTATGTTGTAAGCCAGAGCTGATAAATACAACTTTTTGTGCAGTGTCCAATCATATGGTTTGTGTATGGTATCTCATTTGGTTCTCCATCTGAGTGGTTTTACTTATTTGTGTCCATTGAATGACTTTTAGCATAATGGTATAAGGTACCTTTTGTTTTTGCTTTGGTGAAAGCTAAATGACTTTCGGATCCAGTCTATTTGTTTTTTGTTTTTTTATTACTTATTTGATGAAATTTCTAAAAAAATTTGAATGAAAAAACCAAAATATTTGGTTTTTTTCTTTTAGAAAAATCATTTTCAAAACGACATCATTTTGTCCTTGAAAATGAGAGTCGACCAACAAATACGTCATCCGATGTTAAAAAATAAACATTTTAATATTATTAAGTGCTTGTTAGCGTTAAGTTGAAAAAAATTATATTCAACATTATGTAAAGAAAGAAAAAAAAAATATTTAGGAAAATGATTTTTTCATTTGGTTTCATCCTAAAAAAATAAAAAATAATCAAAAATAATCAAAATTTCCCTAAAAATATTATATATTTTTAAATTTCGTAGAATAAAAAAATAAATAAAATTAGTTTAAATAAATATATATAATTAATTTATTAAGTTTAAGTTTTTTTTTTTTTCCTTTTCTTTCTTTAATACTTTTTCGGTTTGCGCATGATCTAACTTACTGACAAGATGGATGGGACCGAATATCATTCATTAATAGTACATAGTGATCACATCTGGAGGCTGTTTAAGTTTCATACTCCTCACTGTGTTGGCAATGGTGCTGTCATCCAATGCACATATACCCGATACTGACCTTATTTTATTTATGTCGGTCATGACTTCTACCTTTATCTGGTCTCGTTTAATATGATGATAATGATAATCTTCAAATGCTGGTAAAATTTAATTCTCCTCCTTTTTTTTGAAAAAGATTCCCCTCTTTTTATTCTCTAGAGTTATCACTTGACTTCGATACCGCCATAATTAATTTTTGAAACTTTTTCTGGGGGAAATTGGAACTGTATTAATATTTTATGTGTAAATCTTATGTGGGCCTCTTTTAAGGATTGACTTTCAGGTCTAGTTTCATTCTATTAGTAGATTATACATCTAAAGTTTGAAGTTTAGCCTGACTTATATGCTTTTATATGCTTTATTTTTCATTTTTCATGCCATAGTGTAACAATGGCTTGACTTCTTTATTAGCCCTTAGAACAATTGAGTGACATTTTTTTAAAATAATCACAATAAAATTTATGTTAGTGCAACACTGGCTTGACTTCTTCATTAGGCCTTAGAAAATTGAGTGACATTTTTTTTAAATAATCAAAATAAAATTTATGTTAGTACAACACTGGCTTATATGCTTTATAAAGTTTGAAGTTTAGCCTGACTTAAATGCTTTATTTTTCATTTTTCATGCTTTAGTGCAACACTGGCTTGGCTTCTTCATTAGGCCTTAGAACAACTGAGTGACATTTTTTTAAAATAATAAAAGTAAAATTTATGTTATCAAGGTTTGGGATGTCACACTATTTGCATTTTGAAATCCCTACATGAAACAAGTACTTTGAAGAAATATTAAATTTGGTTATATAAAAAGAGGGAAATTAGTTTTAAAATCATTTTTTCATTTAAATCCTAAACAAAAAGTTTGGTTTTTAAATATAAAACTTTCATAAATTTCATAAATATAGTAACTCTATCCAACATAGCACGATGAAATGACATTGTTTTGATACTAGACTTCAAGGCCACCTCCTTTTTCATGCACACTTAAGGAAGGAAAGTTGCTATATTTAAAAAGCAATTTTTTTGTTCATAATTTAAATGAAAAAGTCATTGCTAAATTATTTTGTAAAAACCAAGAGTATTTATTGATCTCAAAAATAATTAATCAATAATCAAATGACCCAATAAACACGTTACAAAATACAAACTTTATTGAACAAATAAGCATATCAATTCGTAGTGTGTAAAAAACATACTTGGCATGGATCTTGAATTATTGATTACCATTAGTCTCCCAAGTCTGTAAGGAATTGGATCAAATAAATGATAGGGTTGAAGATGAATCTATCATTTTCCCTAAAGTGTGTTCTATCAAACCCTTATTATATTATAGGGCTTTATTACTCATATATATTGAGCACAAGGGAACAATTGGACTTTAATCCAATGAGCTTACCAAATCAAGGGAGAAGATAGAACCATGGGTCTATAGCTAGTTAATATTAAACAATCTCATGAATGACCCATAATTAACATGCATAAAATTCTAATTAAAATTGTAATATGATTATACTTAGTCCATATATAACATTACCGCAATGACATAATCGTAATAAGCTGAATGTTTTCGCGATAGATTTCACATGCGTATAACCGTCATATAATTAACATGTCGAATGGATCATAAATCGTACATAATTAAGCGCTACTAATCAAAATCATAACTCAAATGCTTTATGAATATTTATATAGTCATGTCGATCATATCTGATTAATACGAGAATATCGTAAATGCGTGTAATCGGGCGTTCTTGTCTATAAAGCGTTTTAATGAAAAAGTATTGATTGATAAAAGATAAAACATCATTATGTCATTCATCTGGTCAAAATGACAAAAAATCATAAGATAATGACAAACGTCAAAATGTGCATGTAATAACGAAAAACATAAGCTTTCCTCACAAAATACATGAAAAAGACAAAACTCCCACCAAAACAAAGATTATAGGCTCCTAACAATCTCATGTGGGTGACGTGTTCTTGAAACACACAAATAGGTAAGCCTTTGGTTAGTGGGTTTGCCAACATGCTAATTGTATGCGTGTAATCAACTGAAATGAGGGACTCTGCAACTTTATCTTTTATAAAAAATAATTTAACATCAATGTGTTTGGAGCGAGAAGTGCTTCTAGTGTTCCTAGAGAAAGATATAGTTGTGGAATTATCACAGAACAATTTCAGTAGTCTAGAAATAGAGTGAACAACCTCCAAAACTGAAATGAAGTTCCACAACCATATTACATGACAAGTAGCCTCATAACACACCACATACTCTGCCTCCATAGTTAAAGAAGTTGTAAATTAATAACGACATTTTTCCGCAGCTTGACTCATTCAATTATCATAAAGATATAATAAGAAGTGGACTTTTTATTGCTCCAGCACAGTAGCCGTAATTGAAATCACTAAAAACCCGGCCGCTAAAATTGTCGATATGCCCGATATGTCAGCGTGAGATCCTTGGTACCTTGAAGATACCTTAAAAACAGCCAGCTTTTGGTGTGGCTTTGACGAGATCACTCAAGTACCTATCTAATATGACAAGCAAAGCAATATTAGGGCGTGTGCCGAGCATACATTAAGCTACCCATAACTGAAGAATAGGAAATTGCTTTCATATGATCTCTCTCAATATCATTATAGGGACATTGACCTTTGGAAAATATGTCACCCTTTACAATTGGTGTCTTACTAGAACAACACGATTGCATATTGAACATTTTCAGAATGCGTTCAATATCGTACATTGAACAATCACCGAATGCCACTAGATACATTAAATGTCACAGCCCCATGCCAGGAACTTATAAGATGCTTCCCCAAAATCCTTCATATCAAAATGGCTAAACAATAATTGTTTTGTCTTAATCAACAAGTCAGTATCATTGGTTGCGAGCAAAATATCATCAGCATATAAAACCAAGAATATGAACTTGCTCCCACTAACTTTTATATATATGCATTGATCGACGATGTTCTCCTTAAAACCATTAGCGTGCTTGACTTCATCCAAACTTGGGATACCCTTTGCCCAGAAAAGCTTGCTTTAAACCATAAATGGATTTTTGTAGTTTACAAATCATGTGGTCCTTACCAACTCCTCAAAACCAATGGGTTGAGACATGTAAACATCCTTAACTAAGTCTCAATTCAAGAAAGTTGTCATCACATCCATTTGATGCGATTCTAAATCAAAATGAGCAACTATAATCATAATAATGCATAAAGAATCTTTAGTGGACACGGGATATAAGGTTTCCTTAAAATCGATACCTTCTTGTTGACTGTAACCCTTACCACTAATTTTGTTTTATATCTCTCTATCTATCCCTTGACATTGCTCTTAGTCTTGAATACCCATTTGCACCCAATAGGCCTGCAGCCATCTGGAAAATCTATCAAACTCCACACTTTATTATGTGACATGGAAGTCATCTCATCTTTCATTACATTGATCCAGAAGTTGGATTGAGGACTAACAATGGCTTCTTTGTAGGTAGTCGGATCCGATATATCACCCACATCATACTCATGCTCCTGCAAGTAGACAAAATAGTCATCTGAAATTGCTGGCCTACGCGCCTTCCTTGACCTCCTCAAGGGTATATTCATCGCTACATCTAGGGCTACTGGATTTACATGTAGGGATATTGAATTTACATCCTTAATTGGTTCATCATCAATAGTGGCTACTGGATGCTGGTCAACAACAGGACTAAAGATTGGAGCGGAAGCAATAAGCATATGAATAAAAAATGGGTGTTCCTTGAACACAATTTCTCTTAGCCCTTGGCTTGTACCAGTATTATCCTTAAAATAGATAGATCGATCTAACTCAATCACTTTGGTGGTATGCAACGGGTAATGAAACCCGAAACCTCTTGATCCCACACAATAACTAATAAAGTACCTACTAATGATTTTTAGATCAAGTTTCTTAGATTGCGAGTTGTAAGGTCTCACTTCCACCTTGCAGCCCCAAACACGGAAGTGACGAAGATTAGGCTTCTTTTGTGCCCATGACTCATATGGAGTCTTAAAAACAAACTTACTAAGCATTTGATTCAAAATATAAGCTACATTTTTCAAGGCTTCAACCCGAGCTTCAGGTGGTGAAGACTATGACATACATTGCACCATATCAAGAAGCGTGTGATTTCTCCTCTCCGCAATCTCATTTTGTTGAGGAGTACCAAACATTGTATATTGAGCATCAATGCCACATTCCTGAAGGTACCTTGCAAATGGTCCAAGGTTGCATCCCGTCGCATCATATCTACCATAATACTCACCACCTTTGTCATAATGAACCACTTTGATCCTCTTTCATTGTTGGAGCTCAACTTTAACTTTGAAAGCTTTGAAAGTCTCAAGGTCGAACTTACCGCGAATGAGCTTGACAAAGCAATAGGAATAATCGTCAATAGGCGTGATGAAATATTTGTAACCACCCATAACAAGATTAGTGAATGACCCCTGAATATACGTATGAATAACCCAGCTTGACTTAGTACATGCGATCTTGGCATTCCTAACCTTGGCGGTCGGTTGTTGATCCGCCGATTATCGAAATATGAGAAATCAAGATCTGGAAGAATCTCGTCTTTAATTAATCTCTCCATTCTTTGTCTATAAATATGACCCGAAACGCTTGTACGAAAAGTAGACTTCAATTCAATCTCAAGTGTTTGGGGCCCTTAACAGTATTATGATGCGGGGTAGTAAACGGAAGACGGAAGCGGATAACTCCAATATGTAAAGACTCCTAGAAATTACTCGAGTGCCAATCAATAGTGAATCTCGGCACGGTTGGCTTTTCCTTGAAAAGAAAGCTATGTTAATTACATCAAAATAGGTATTTATATTAAATATCTCCTGGTTGAGGGTATGTATGTCACATCCTACAATTCCAAAAAAATTCCTATACTGAGCTGTAATCTAACAACTCCCAGAAAATCAACTTGGACTTGTGTATCGTCTTCCAAGCACTCCAAACTAGTTGGACTTCTTCTACTTATAACCGCCTGTATATAATTGCAAGTGTGAATGGTAAGCCTTCTCTATGCCAAGTATCGGGCGGCGTACTCCAGTGATATTGGATTCAAAACAAACATTCACTAAATAATTATAAGATAGCTCATTTTTCTCATTATTGTAATTAGTCCCATTGAGTTTCGTGATGGTAGAGAACCGAGGAAAGCTCAAAGCTAAAGAATAAACCAGATAGCAATTTAAAAAATATATGTAAAACAAAGACATGCAAATTGTTCAATTCTTTGACTTACCAAATGACTGCACAAAGTTGTCGCTAAAATCTTTATAGTCATAAAAATCTGGCTTCATCTGAATCAAAAGCAATTCGCGGCCCCGTCTATCAAATCGCGCCAATTTCCCATCGATAGGGTAATAAAATTACGCGATTCATGTGAACAATAAAATATCTTTTACCATTAAACATCTACCCGAATAATAAAGTCATTGATATGAAACGTTACTCTGTAAAATCTTGCAAATTGATCGCGAAGGCGAGATAAATAACAATTGCTTGTCGATTTAATAATATCCGATATGCTCAGGCTCACGAGAGGCAAGTTTATAAGCATTCAGTATTTCTCAATTTTTTACCCAAGTGCAATAATATCAATAATAATCTTATTTATAATATGATGCTATAAGTAATCACAAATAGAATAAACATAAATTGCTAAGACAAATATTATGAAAAGGAAATAATAGAAATATTGTAAAATTGGGTTAAAAATTATATTTTGTTCAAAAACCAAAATTTATACTTAATGAGATGGTAGAGTAAAAATACGGGCAAAAGTAAAATTTGACTTCAAATTTACTCCCCATGAAAAAAATAATATAAACAGAGGATTTATAAAATTCTGGTAATCTCTAACGAAAGAACTGTTTGGGAATGAAAAATATAATAAGTGTATCCAATCGCGATCAGCTGAATAAAAATTATTACTGGTTTCCTTGATAAATCCTGTACCTCTATCTATTGTCATTAATACTAATCAAATTAAAAAAAAAAGTAATAAAAAAAAATTCCACAAAATCTAATGAGCTCAAGTATCCATCAATGTCCATTATTAAACGTGATCACGATCAAGTAAGTGGTCTCTTTTTTTTAAAAAAAATAACATAAAAATATTCTCCTTACAATTGTATCTTGACAAGCAATATATTAAATTATATTATAATTTTAATTCCATCAATCCAAAACAAAGACCTCGATCAAACCCAAAAGGAATATCAAGGGAATTTTATTTTCTGCCATCAAAATTCATACAGAAAAGAATAAACACGAATAGACAAAAAAAAAAAACACAAAAATTACAAAAAAAGAAAATTGATAGTTTCAATGCTAATTAAAATTGCTCTGATACCAATTATTAAATTATTTTATAAAAATTAAGAGTATTTATTGATCCAAAAAACAATTGATCAATAATCAAATGACATAATAAATATATTATAAATCTGAACTTTATTGAGCAAAATAAATATATCGGTGTAGTGTGTAGAAAGCATCACGATATGGATCGAATTATTGGTATCATTCGTCTCCAGTATAAAGGGATGAGATCAAAGAAATGTTAGGGTTGAAGATGAATATTTTATCTCCAAAGCGTATTACGCCAAATCCTTGACCAAATTATATGACTTTATAACCACCTTATATATATATATATATATATATATATATATATATATATATATATATATATATATATATATATATATATATAAACATAAGTAATAGTGAGGATTTGGTCGTGGGTTTACCAAACAATGGAAAAGACAGTAGATTCATTAACTAGTTAATATTAAGCTACATCATAAATGGCCCATAATTAATATCGCCAAAGTATAATTAAAATTATAATAGGATTATACTTAGTCTAAAGATTAATAAATTAATCTAACAAATTCAGAATTTTTATACTAATTTCTTTGTAAAAAATAATTATATTACTTTTTTCTTCAAATTTTTTTACACCTCCGGAACCTGATGACTTACTCCTTCTCCCCTTCGTTCCTAACACTAGTGTCTTCTTCTTACTTCACAATTCAAAAAAAAAAAAAAAATCTTCTTGCTACTTTAAATTCAATAAATAAATAAAAAAGTGTGCATGAAAAAGGAGGCGGCCATGGAGTCTAGCCAACCACATTTTTGTCATTTTCCACATGTGAAATGTGATTCCTCTAAATAATTGTAACATGAGGTGGATAAGCTACTAGAAACCGGCTTCATTAAGGAGATCCAGTAATCTCACTTTCCCTCTCTCTCCTTCTTCATCTTCCATTTATAATAGTACTCTTATTCAAAGTAAATAAATGATTTTTCAATTTTTACTTTTAAATTTTTATTCATTGTTTTATGATCAATCATTTTCTAAAAACATTATTAAAGCTTTTTAAGTTTTTTTAGCTTCTAAAATTTGTAGGACAGAAAAAATGAAAAAATGGGAGCACCATGAACATACTTCCAACTACAAGAACGGTTGTCGGTCATATACTTTGAAGTTTTATTTTATTTTTCCTTTAAATCTGAAGTAGAAAAATTGAAACGAATGAAGGAGAAAGAAAGCAAATGGAATTTACATGGAAAGAGAAAGCGGAAGGTGGACAATTAGGACATGTTTGATTCGTGTTTTTTTAAAATAGTTTTATATTTTCCAAAATAAAAATAGCAAAGAAAACAGAATCAACACCTTTAGTTTCCAGTTTTTTTTTTTTTTTGTGCTGAAAAAATATAAAAAATGTAAAAAATATTAATTTTATAAATTAATTTTCAGATTTTTAAAAACTATTCTTAAAAATAATTATCAAAAATATAAACTAAACATGTCCATAGTTTTTTAGTAAATGACAAGGAAATGAAGAAGAAAACAAACAAATAATAGCAATAAAAAATAAAATAATCATAAAACACGAGCGACATAGCCAGCCTGTATTTCAACCAGAGTGCCTCGACTCGGTCCCAGACATACTACACAGAAAATTTACTGTCTTACACAATTTCTCACTGAATTTGAGCATCGGCTCTGTATTTATATTTAATTTAAATATATACTTCATACGCCAAGCACTGATTCACTTAATGCACACCATACTGATAAAAATTATCTGCTATCCATCCTCGACTTTCAAATGCTAATTTCACTTACGCGCTGATATTTATTCTAAATACGCTTAATGTATGAACGAAATCGCTGACTTTCGATTTCTTCTTCTATTTCTTTCCCAAAACTCTAAAAAAAATAAAATCAAGGTATATCACCCAAAGGCGTTTTTACATATACATGCATCATTTGACTTGAGGCATCTCTTGACTGGGGGCAGCCATGGTTAATAATTTTTATATAAATGAACGTACTAAATCTAACATAAAATATATACCCCAAAACATGTTAGTCATCTCCTTTGTCTCCTTCCCTCTGGATTTTTGCTACTTGGGTACTAAATATTGTCCCTCTATTGTCTCTATCTATGTATATAAATAAGCTATATATGCTATTTCATTGGTAAATTGGTGACATTACAATATTCTTTAAGCTTAGGTTGTTGTATATAATATATACTTAAAAAATAATGACAAATATTATTAATTTTTTTTATATTCATGATTGTTCGAATCTAACTTTATTTATACCTTAACCAATTTAACGGTTTCAAGTTATGTGAAACCTCTAATGACCCTAATAGACTCCAAGAGTGAAAATTGAGTACACTCACCCCACTGCTTACACAAATGAGTTAATTAACAAATAAATTATTATTATGTATTTGTGTACATATAAAGGAAAAACATGCTTTTTCTTTAAATGTGTTGTTTTTTTAAAAGAAAAATAATATAATTTATTCAAACTTGATATAGATCGGACATATTTAATATACAAATAACTAAAAATCATACAGAATAAAACAATACTCAGGTAAATAACTTAATAGATCAATATAAAACTTATAAATTTGATAATATAGTGACTATAATATTTACGACTCATCTTCAACATACTAATGACTATAATTATTATATTCGACATATCAACATGCTTCGTTTTATCCAATCTCAGTTCCTTACACAACCAAATCACTTGGTCAAAGACAACGATAAATATAAATCGCCGCACTGTGTTAATAACAAAGACAATAAGCAATATAAAACATAAATATTAGTAGAAAAATTTGTCATTATAAGAAAATAAAAGAAAAATGTAAAGGTGCAAAATGACCAAATAATCATTCCTTAGAGGAGACGTTAGAAAATAACAAAAAGAGAGCAAATAAGGAAGGGGATATGAGGGTTTCACAACATAGCTTTGATTTCATATTGTTTAAGAAATATAAATTTACTAATGTCGTAAAATATCTAAAATTAAATTTTTAATAAAAATATTAGTTAATTATATTCGTGGGGTGATTAATACTACTTTGAAATTAATATATAATAAAAATCCAATTTATCTCATGAAAGCTTCATTGTGGCTTGTTTTTTTTTTACTTTAACGTTTGATTAACTTTTTTTTTTTTTTAAATTTTAACTGGTCAGTGACTTAATACAAAGACAAGACAAGCTGTTGCTTTTTAACACAAAGAAATAGTTAGCTTATTAACTAGATGATTATTTCAAGCCTCGCCCGCCTCGCCTTAATTTAAATGTGAGTTTGACTTGACCAGAATCTGCGCTATTATGATATTACTCCCGGGCCTCGTCCCGATTATATTTTAAAACAATTATTTATTATTTTATTTCAGTACTTAATATAAATAACAATAATAATTATAATGTTTTTAATACACCATAAAAATTGATAATATTTTTATTTTTTTATGAAACATATTAATTTTAATATAATAAAATAAAATAAAATCAACGAAACTTACTCGCTTATCTATCCTCACTGCTTCATTTAATTTCAAATAAAGAAAAGTCAGACTGAAAAATAAACGCTTCGTCAAAGATTTAGGTCATTTGTGTCCCAAACCCTCTCATCACATCATCCCTGCGAAATACAGTATCACAATTTTCCTTCTCGTTTGGACAACGACGTAAGCTTTTCTTATTTTCGCAAAACGACTTTTCGAATAAAGCTCAATATATTTTCACTTTTTCATTCATAAATTTTTAAAAAAATTCTGCTTAATGTGCTCACAAAATTTAAAAACAAATGCTTACGCCGAAACCTAATGGGCCAAAGATGTTCAAAAACAAACACCACCTAAATTAACATCAAGAAGGCAACAAAACCTCAAAAAAAAGAAAGAAGTGAAACAAAAATTAAAAATGTGAATGAATTCCGGAGGAGGAGGAGGAGGGAGGGAGGAGGGAGGGTGAGAAGCTTCAAGTATTTTTCGCATCTTGATTCCTAGAAAACAGAGGAGGGAGGGTGAGAACTGAGAAGCTTCAAGTATTTTTCGCATCTTCATTCCTAGAGCAATCAGATGCCACGTCGGATGGAGCCAACACCAACACCAACACCAACACCAACACCAACACCAAAACACACTCTGAAGTCTCATGTCATGTCGCTGTAGCCTTTATGCTAATTCTAAGTGTAAACACTAAACACAAACTTTGACTTTCCATTTCTCTTTCCAATATTTATTTATTTATTTATTTTCATTTTCAGGTTCTCTTAACTGGTTTTCGCTTTGCTTACTTTCATGCTCTCTCTATTTCTCTCTTCCTAGAAGGGCGTCCTTCCTAAATCCTCTTCTCTGCCCCCACACTTTCCTTCCGTGCCCTACCCTACAAATTTTTTTTTTCTATCTGCATCCCTTCCTTTTTCCTCTCATTTCCTTTTTGATCTTTATTCGCTTTCTCTCCCGTCGGATTCTCCGATCGATTCTCCCTAAAATCTCCGCTCGCAGATTCATTTTCGTGCTCGAATGGTGTAATCGTAGCGTTCCCTGATGAGATAGTTTTCGGAGGAGTATTTGTTGCGGATGGCTGAAATTAGGCGTTACGTTCCGAATCAACAGCTAGGTTAGGTTTCGTACTCTCTTTTGAATTTGAATGTATTTTCGTGTTTATTTGTTTATTTTCTTGGATTACTGGTTTTCTGGGCTGTTTGCGAGGGTGGAGTTATTTTGATTGAATTGTTGTCATCAAATTCACGCGCGAATGTGAATTTCATTTCGTGGTATATGCTCTGAAATAATTTTGAGTGTTTGATGAATGCAGAGACTTATGGGCTGTTATGCGTGCATGAATCGAGTTGACATTAGTGCGCTTTTCTTAAGTTTTCTTCATGCATACTGGTTGTAAATCTTGTTTAGAGTCCTGAGAGGAGGTGGTGATGTGAGCTTCGACTCCAGAGTATAAATGATATTGATGGAAACTGATGTGCCTGAAATTTGTTGTTTGTGTCAAATGAACACTTGTTTCATATGTCATCCTGACTCTATTAATTGGAATATGGTTTGTCAATGCTGGAGTTTTAGTTTGGAAGATTTATAACAATTTACTTCTTTGGTGTTTTGGCAGATCTTGGACAGATACTACAAGAAGCACAACACCGTTGGCTTCGACCCACTGAAATTTGTGAAATCCTTCCACTTAATTACCAAGTTTTGCATAACACCAGGAGTCCACCTGTTACACCTTCAGAGTTGTCACTGCCATTTATTTATCCATTTATATTTGTGTTATCGTGTTTGATTTGTTTATTCATGAAGTAGAAGGAGCTCTTAAATTACAAAATGCAATTTGCTTTTTTGCTGTGGATGATTTAATTTTGTTAATCTAGTATATTCCATGACCTCAGCTGGGCTGAAAGCTCTAGTCTTGTTTCAAGAGTTAAAATTGTGAGTGCCGTTATTTACGTGCTGTGGTGGAAAGGAATATTATGAGGATTACTGTATATACTGTTTCTGCAAATTTGTGACCATTTATCATACCATAGTAGCCTTGAAAAGGCTTTTTGGACCAGATGGAATATGTGATTCTTTGTGTGGGTAAAGTATAGCAACTAGAGTGAGGTTTCATTACTTGATCAAATTATTGTTTTGGGTGTAATAATACCTGTTGTATTAAGAAATTGTAACATTAGCCTCATACTTTGTTGGCTATGTGTCTTTCAGCAAGCATGCAGAATTACCAAGCTCTGACTCAGCAGATTTTATCTTCAATGTTTCACACATCTATATCTATATCTCTCTATATATAAATAGATAGATAGTATTTGTTTATCAAACAACCAGTTTCCTCTTCTCTCCCATCTGCATAGAGTCATTTTTAGGAGGTTAAATAATTTTTTTCCTGTTGCTTATGACTACTACCTGATCAAATATCATTAGTTCACTATTGTTTCCCTCTGAGAGATGGAGCATTTACATTGTGTGTTAGTACATGCAAATGCAAACGCAAACGGCAACTAAATATTATTCATTTTTCAGCTGGCTCTCTGTTCCTGTTTGATAGAAAAGCACTCCGATATTTTCGCAAAGATGGTCATCGTTGGAGGAAGAAAAGAGATGGAAAAACTGTCAAAGAAGCTCATGAAAAGTTGAAGGTGTGCTTGTTCATTCTATTATTAAGTAGGATTCGCTTTTTATTTTTTATTTTAGGTTGGTAAGCGCACAGAGTATTGCCTCTGGGTGAATTATGGCCCGGTTTAGGTAAACAACTTAATTAAGCACTTATTTTATAAGAGTTTATTAGATAAGAGCTTATGTCATAAGTACTTTATTCAATAAGCTATTTGTGTTTGAACGCATATTTTCAAACGCATTTATGCATCAGTTTAAGGTGTTTGGATGCAATCTACTGCGAAATCTTATAGTTGAAGTACTTTGAAATGACCATCATAAACACTTATAAAATTGAAGTGTTTGGATAAATAAACACTTGTCATAATTTAAAAAAAATTAAAAAAACTAAAAACTAAAGAACTAAAAATTAATATTATATATATATCATGAAACCACGATAAAAAATAAAAAATAAAGTAAAGATTCATTATATATTGAAAACATTTATCATTCGTCTGTAATCTCTAGTATAAAAAATAACTAATGAACCATAATCTCATCGTCAATTTTGTTTCATATGCATCAAAAAGATTATAAAAACTAAAATATTCTAGGTTTTTTTCTTTATTAAAATCTTTAATTTTGATGCTTTCTATAAATTAGATCGTGATGTACCATGTGCTCATAGTTATTTAAGGTGCAAGACGCATAGAGGCGCAAAAGCCTCTTGAGGCCTCGAGGCGGAAGGAGTGCAGCAGGGGCGCGAGAACTTTAAGTGATCTGTATCCTCACACTAATATAAATAAAAATTATATATATCACTAAATATTGTCTATAGTTTTTATCTAATAATAAAATACAATAAAGGAAATGACATAAAACATAAAAATCAAACATCACTAGTGTTTCCCATCATCACAAACATTTCCACAACAAAATAACAAACACCATTAGTGTTTCCGATCATTACAAAAATTCTAAGCTCCAAAACAAAATAAACACTCATGGATCTATATCAAATTCTAAATAAAGAAAATCATCAATATAATTTTTCTCATCATCAATAAATTTTTTTTTCTATTTATTAATTATATGCCTGAATTTTTTTCATATTTTTTAATAAATTTTTTCTAAAAATTATGCCTATTTTACATAAATTTTCAAAATTTATTTCATTATTTTTCAGAATTTTTCCTTTTTTAATATAAAATTTCAAAAATTTTACTTATTTTTACATAATTTTTGGAAAGTCGTTTTCCATTTTTCGTATTTTTCGAGGAAGGACATTTTTGTCATTAAAATGACTAGTTTTAGTCTTTTGTATAAGTTTTTTTGAGCTTTTTTTGATGAGCTTCTCCATGAAGGTTATTGAAATAAGCTAAAAAGAGCTTATAAGTGGGTCATAAGCTATTTTTATAAGCTCTTTCAAACATGTACAATTTTTATCAAAAGTACTTATGTAAGAAGATAAGCTTAAATAAGCTGTAGATAAGCTCTCCCAAACGCACCCTATGTATGTGATACGTGTGTTTGTTTGTGATGTACTTAGAAATTGATGTGGTTCTAAGTATTCTAAAATAATGTTTGAAGGTTTATTCTTGGGGTTAAAGGTTTTGTAGACTAGAATCTTTTTTTTTTTTTGCAGTAACCATGGATATCGAGATTGGAAACTACTGTGACGTAGATTAATTGCATGTGGCGTGAAAGTTGCAGGGCGGAGTTAAAGCTCAATGGCTCTAAGGGGACTCAGACAAGTGACCTTTGGGTAAACCCCAGGCCTTAGACCAGCCAGGCTACCCATTAGGGTTAGTTCACGAATCAATTATGAGGATAGAAATTTTACATATATGATTTCTTGTGAAATATGTTAAAGAACTTTATCATTGAGATATGTGATAATATAGATGCAATAATTTAAATCATTTAACGTTTTTCTTAACCATATCTTTTGATTAATTATTGCATTCAAGTTTCTGCTTTTTATGAAACTGATTCTAATGACTGCACGAGTACCTAAACTTTCCAACTGTGAAATATTATTATTGCATGTTAAATGATCACATATCCCACATCCTTTACATGCCATAAAATCTAAGAAAGATACATGCCAATCCTAGATTACAATGATTTTAAAATGGACTTCTTCGTCACCAAATTGTGACTTTTTGCATCCTTAAATTCTCCATTGTCACCAGACAGCACCTAACACTACACTTAAGGCGGCCTAGCATCAAGAGAGAGATTTAATAACTGAGGCACCTCGATTATGCTGGTTGCAGGTTGCAGGTTGCACTTATATTCATAATGGACCTATAGTTAAACCTATCAAAAAAAATAATGGACCTATAGTTAAAGCTGTTTTGCTATGTTATTCTTAATGTTTCCAAGTTGAATATTTGTTAATTGTTCCTAATTCTTTTCAATAAATATTCCATTTTATTGTGAATTCAGAGGACTTTCTCTTTTCTCCAGCTTCTAGCTCTTCAAGGGCTTGTTCTTTATCTGGTTCACCAGCATAGAGCCTCATAGAAGATTAAAGTAGCTTATTTCTTTTGGTGTACTATTTATACCTGCACTTTTGTGTTTATTTATCCTCTTTTTGTTTCTTAGGCTGGAAGTGTTGATGTTCTACATTGCTATTATGCTCATGGGGAGGATAATGAGAACTTCCAGCGGCGAAGTTATTGGATGCTTGATGAGTGAGTCTTGCTTCTGTTCATTTCTCTTTAAACTTTCAAAGACCATGAAAATTGGACTACTGGAACTCTTAGCTTTCATAAGAACATTGGTACTTTCAGCTGGAAAATGTTTGTTTTCTTTGTTTGTCTTTTGGTATATTTGGGCTGGTAATGTTTTTTGAAATGATATATGCCAGGACACAGTAACACAGGCTACATCAACTTCTGAACGAATGGATGGCTGATTCATGATTACACATCTTTTTTGTTTCGTATTTTCTTTGTACCTATAAAAAAAGATGTAATACATTTCCTTTTTTTTTTTTTGGTGGCACTTCAGTGTTCAATGGCCTGCTGTGATGAAGCAAAAACTACTCTTGGATCTTGTTGGAGCTAAACCAGACTTTAGCCTTTCATTTCCATCCGTTGCCACTTAAAGAGGGAACAAACAGTAGACACTCAGCCCCAATCCAAGACAGTACTATACCCCTTTTTTGATCTCTATGGCTACCAAAAGCTTGGGATCCTCTAATTATCCTACTAAAGAAACTCCTTTCTCAAACCATGGGCTTGATACTTTTAGATGCTAACATAATTGAAAATTGGAAATTTTTTTTAGGAAGATGCATGCAAAAATATGTAAAACAGAAGTGTTTTTGTTACACATGCCATTCTTCCATTGATCACTTCTGCTCATTTTCGCTTTCTTTGTATCATATCTGGCTTGTCCTTATTTTCAGAAGTTGGAGCACATTGTTCTTGTGCACTACAGAGAAATAAAAGAGGTATATTTCTGAACTAATTTCTGAGTTTACCCTACAATTATACATTATTTTTGGTTTTACTGTTTTAGTTAAATTGATAATGCATTTACCTATTTATAATTAAAAGAATCTGTTATATTGTAATTTTCTATTAAGATTTTATACAAACACTGCGGATGCTTTACCGAACAGATAACTTTATTTCTTGCCATTTTTCTAAATTTTTTATCGATGCTTTTTGCAAAAATAAAATACAAAAATAAATATTCATTTTGTAATCTGTTCATTAAATTTGATTCATTCCCATCCTTGTGACCCCACATTAATTGGTAATTTGGGTTGAAGATATTTAGCATATTGCATCCTCATTCTATCTTGTACATAGCTTGTTTTGTAAGTATCATTCTTCTGGCTCTAATGTCCGAGTTTTATCGAATTCTGTTTCATTTATCTTGTATATTCAATCAAAAAATGGAAAAAAAAAATTGCTGGCTTGTTATATGCATCATGTATTCTTTGATGTGCCCTTCAAGTGTCACTATATATTCTTTGGTTGACAGTCACTGATTCAGGATTTATTATCTACAGATTGAACATGTGATGGTTGGAGTTTTTATTTGTTACTTCTTCATTTGCCTCAGTGATCAATTATATTTTTGATGCATGCGTGCAGGGATACAAAACCAGTATCTCTCGACAGAAATGCAGATCCAGCATCAAAATTGGAACCACTCAAGGTAGTTCAGCTCCGTTTGCCACTGCAATGCTCCTACCGTTACAGGTCAAGTATCATATGCGTCAAGTCCTAATACTGTTGATTGGAGTGGAGTGACAAACATTATCTTCAGAATTCGAAGATGGGGATTCCGCGGATGATCCAGGAACCTCTTCTCTTGATCAACCTATATTTGGTTCTGTATATCAGAATGCCTCTTTGTTTGCACATGAAGCTTCTTTTGTAATTAACCTTGAAATGAAGCTAGTACAAGCTAATCGCCTAGTTTTGGAATGAACTTTTAATATTATACTGTCTTATATCTTCTAAAACTGACATTATTATGTTCCAAATCAAGCTCAAAATTTGATTGAGTTGATCAAGAAATTTTGTGTGACATTAAATCTCAGTAAACAACATGTCGCTGTGTATACTCTACACGTGCTTGTTACAATTCCTAGTTGCTGTGTTCCCCAACAATGTGTCCTAGTATATTTTGAGTCAGTAACCAGGTGTCCTTTCTATTTCAGGATTTGCTGGGGCACAGAATCAACTGTCTAGGTTTCATTGAGTGCATTTCAGTCATGGTGCTAGCACATCTGTCCAGATGAAGTTCATGGTTCAAGCAGCAGTCCACCGGACGCAGAAATTTTCCCTTTGAACAACCTAATAAATGACTTCATAACTCCATAAACTAATCGCAAGATTGGGTTCTGATAGTAGAGTCCAAGATTTTGCTGCTTGTGGAGATGGGTTGAGTGCTGCTTTAGATATCAAAGGATTACCAGCGTCTCCTCAGAAAGCAGTCCAGGTCAAATGTTTGTCTGTGTATATAAAATGATTCTATATTTAATGCCTCCTATATCTTATCTGATTCTCTATGTGATCATAATTTTAAGAATATGTTCATGCATAGGAGGGGAAAATATGGGCATGCATCATTTTTTTCTTTAAATGCATGGAAATTAAACAGGAGATTAAGATTGTGAATTCATAAGAAATTGGACTTCGATGCAGTGCCACTTTTGAGGACAACAAAAATTATTGTATGGTTAAAAGTCAGGTACTCAGAATATGAAGCCTAGTTACTAAATCAACATAAGTTTGACATGGTTTAGGTAAAGTTTTAGTGGGTGTTAGGTAAATCAACTTAATGACTTGATTCTAACTTAATTTAATTTACATCAGTAAGTAGATTACTTTTATGTTCAGTAAAATAATATAATTCTATTGTTGCCTATAAAAAATAATTAAAGATTGTACATAAAGTAAAAGATAACTAAGTGTTGAGTCAAAATAGTTAAATTATTCTTAATGTTGAGTTTTGTCTTATTTGTCCATATTTTGTGAGAATATAATCAGACTTTACATTCATCTCTTATCCTTATAGTAAATATTTTTTGTAGTTTCTATGTGTTGATATTTAATAAACCTTAAAGTTAAATTCTACCAAATAACCTTAAGACTACCAAGTGCAATATAGGAAGTATATATGTGCACACTGAAGAAAAACAGATATTCTTGGTCAATATTGCTTTATAATATCACCTTGTTATTATTATTATTATTTTAAGTGGAAAGTACACTACGAAGAGAATTCAAAATAGTGATGACTAATAACAACAACAACAATACACATTAGAAGGATAATAATTCTCCCTCAAGACTGAACAAAAGACAACCAGGAGAACAAAAACCAGCCCCTACCTCTCCTACACCCCACTCAATCAATGAACTCAACTAAAGTTGAAGGACCATCCAATATTCAGTATGCTTAAAACTAGTTGTCTCTCAAGTATTTTCTGTAGATAAGAAATATAGTCTTCCAACTCAAAGCTAATTTATAAGTTTGAATGTAGATCATGATCATCTTATTTGCTGCCCTTCTCAGTTGCATTATATATGCAGGATCTGTGGTTTTTTACTCATGTGAATGTGTACCTTTGTTAGTATATATTTGCTGAGTTTACCTATAAAAGAAAAAAACCTCATGTGAATGTGTACCAAATGACATTAGCATTATGTTTCAGGGCTTGCAGGAGCAGAACTTTCATTTAGTTCATTCACAGTTCGAGAATTGTTATAGTTCTCATGTGGCAGACGCTTCTACTGCACATGTTGAAGACAAATCCAAAGAGGATGGAAGTCAATAATGATGCATCAGCAGAGTTAAATAAAACGAGACAGGCTTTGGGAGATGGATGGATAAAGAAATTGGGGACTGTGATGATTCCTTGATGGCTTGGACTCTGGAAATTACTGAATACACTTGATACACAGAATGATGACAAGGAAGTATCTAGTTTATCACGCCATATGCAGTTGGATATTGATACTTTGCCCCTTCTCTCTCCTCCCAAGAACAACTATTTATATCAATGATTTCTCACCAGATTGGGCCTTATCCTGAAGATGAAACAAAGGTAAATAATTCAGAGAAGTGAGATCTCCAACCCTAGAGAGAGAGAGAAGAAATTGCATTAAGTTGCTATATGATAATTACTTCAAGATATGAAATCATGTTGGTCTTTATTTCCTGTTTGTCAGGTTTTAATCATAGGTACATTTTTGGGGGGTGTGGAGCATTTTACCAACACTAAATGGTGCTGTATGTTTGGAGAAATTGAGGTTTCTGCTGAAGTTCTGAGTAACAATGTCATTCGATGTTATACTCCTTTGCATGCACCAGGGCGTGTTCCATTCTATGTCACTTGTAGTAACAGGTTAGCCTGCAGTGAGGTTCGGGAGTTTGAATATCGTGAAAACCCATCAGGAGTTGCTTTTTCCATGGCTGTTAAAAGTACACCAGAAGATGATGTGCGGTTTCAAACACGACTGGGAAGAATGTTACGTATGGGCCAGGAGAGGAAGTGGTTAGATTGCTCTATTGAAAAATGCAATCAATGTAAGATAAAAAGTGACATATATTCAATGAAAGATGATATAAAGCACCTATCAGAAGATGAAGAGGTTTCCACAGATTTTATTGGCAACCATGTAAAAGCTAGAGATATTTTGATTAAAAATTTGTTGAAGGACAGACTTTTTGAGTGGCTAGCCTGTAAAGTTCATGAAGGAGTTAGAGGGCCCCATGTTTTAGATGACAAAGGCCTAGGTGTTTTACATTTGGCAGCTGCTCTTGGTTATGAGTGGGCCATGGGCCCTATAATCGTTGCTGGTGTTAGTCCCAATTTCAGAGATGCAAGAGGAAGAACTGGGCTTCACTGGGCATCGTACTTTGGGAGGTCAGATTCTTCTTTCACAGTTCTCATATTTTATCCTTTGCTACTGTATGATAACTTGTGTCAATGTTATTTCTATTATTTACCCTATTTCTTCATTGGGAAAGTTAATTACATTCTTTTTTCTTTTTTTTTGAAAGAGTTAATTACATTTTATCAGCCTATAATTGTCTGTCTGATTACAAGACTTGTTAGCATGTATTTCCTTTATTTTTAGAAATTCAAATCTTGACCTGTTTTCTGCCTTATCTTATTATTGCAGTTCTACACCAAGGTACACATGTTATAAAATCATGTCCAAGATATATTGGTTGGGGACTAGATAAGGGGGGCTTTTGTTTTTGTTGCTCCTTCCTTTTTTCACTTTACTTAGTGGCGTTTCTTATTATGTTGTCCTTACTTTCTTTTGCTATGCTCTTTAATACAATTTTTCTTTGCCACTGGGAAAAGAATCATGTCACTGGAGACCCCTATTACAGTATCAAGTCATATACATTTATTTGGGATTGGGTGAAGTCAAAAGGGGGATGATGATCTTCCATGTTAGATTTTATGTTCTTGCTCCTATTGTTTTTTTTTTTTATGTCACATTCTTCCACATATTCTCATACTGGTAATCCCCCTCCCCCCAAAAAAAAAAAAAAAAAAAAAGAAAAAAAAGTTATAGACCTTTATTTAAGGTTGATCATACTCAGTCTGTACTAATCTGTAGAAGGCGTTCATTTCTTATAACCAAACACAAAAGGAGTCCTTGATATCATCCACCTTTGAGCTAATCTTCATGCTGCTAAGTTTCGGGCTTTTGGTCGTTTCTCAAGGAACCTTAGGTTCTCTTCTGGAGGGAGAGGATCTTCCTTTCTTTTATTAGATTGTTAGGCTCACTTCCATATTTAGTGTATGCAGTTCAAAAATCCCATAAAGGGATCGCAAATCCATCAAGTCTGGTAGGGAAAAGTATTTCAATCTTTTAGAAGACCACCTTTCTATTTTACACCCTTTTTATGGCTGTGTAATTGCTTGTAGTGTTCCAATCTTCATAGCATTTCAATCTGGGCCAAATGTGGTGACAAGTTTCCGGGAATGTACATTCGGTGCATTCACATTGCTCTACACAACACTGCTTGTGAGCTATCTAATTATTCAGGTACCATACAGTTATTTTTGAAGCCAGGTTGCTTGCATTTGACGAGTGAAAAGATTTATGTTATATTAGTTCTCAACAAGTGTCTGTACATTTGTCCTAAAAAGTTCTTGATTACAATACAGGTGTATTTGTCAAATGATAAGATTGAGGCTTTATGAGATCTCTCAGTGTATGTGCTCTTTGTGTGTGCATGCAATGAGAACAGTGGAAGTTACAGGAGAACTATAATCATCTTTTTTAAGTTGAAAATGGTTGTATATATTGAAGTAAAATAATAGAGAATGTAAGAATTGCTAGAACTTAAATATGGAAAATTATTTATCTCTACTATTGTTTGTAAATTCACTACAAGGCATTTAGGAAGTATCTGCTTCACATGTGACCAAATAGAAAGGATCAGCTGGAAATATCCTTGAGGCCAAAATCTGCTGTGTGCATCAGTAATCCCAGTCTTAGCTAGTGGAGTATTAAATAAATGAAAGTGTAACATCGAAGGATAATCCTTGACTTCAGTACTTTGTCCTTGATTCTTGATGTAGATCCTGTACTCTTGTGAATTAGCATCATTCATCCTCCTAAATCTGTTATTAATGGTTTTTTTTTTGAATCAGAGAGGAAACTGTCATTGCACTTGTCAGGCTGGGCACATCTCCAGATGCTGTAGAGGACCCAATTCCAGCATTTCCTGGAGGCCAAACGGCTGCTGATTTAGCATCCAGTAGAGGACATAAAGGAATTGCTGGATATTTGGCAGAAGCGCATTTAACAAGTCATCTTTATTCTTTAAGTCCCAATGAGAATGTAATGGACTCTGTTTCTGCTAGTATAGCAGCTGAAAAGGCTGCTCAAACTGCAGTACAGAATGTTGATGGGGTGACAGAAGAACAGCTTTCCCTCAAAGGCTCTATAGCTGCACTTAGAAAATCAGCTCATGCTGCTGCTCTAATTGCTGCTTTATGGCTCAGTTTCATTTCGTGATAGACAGTTAACGAGGAGTAATGATGACATTTCGGAAGCTTGTCTGGATCTAGTCTCTCTTGGTTCTTTAAGCAAGGTTGAGAAGATGGCTCATTTCACGGACTATTTACACTCTTCAGCACTAAAGATCCAACAAAAATACCGTGGGTGGAAGGATAGAAAAGATTTTTTAAAGATACGGAGCCGCATTGTGAAAATTCAGGTATACCATACAAATAGGAAGGAAATTGAAACACTTCATATATACATGGCCTTTTAGGGGGGGAAACCTGCTCATGATATCATCGTTAGCTATAAAAGAATTAAAAATAGAAATAGAGGGGTGTAATCGAGTCGAATCGATATAGGTCAAAGCTCAACCCACTCAAACTCAATCAAGCTTTTTTTTTTCAGATGTTTGAAACTTGATTCGAAAAGTGACTGCTTACCTACTCAACTCGACAAAGCTCAAATCAATTAAAAAATTAATAAATAATTATATTCGAACTCAACTCAAAATCTATTCAACTCAAATTGACTCGATTAATAAAATAGTAAAGCTTGATTAAGCTCGTGAGCAGTTCGAGTCGGATATTGTGATACTCGAACTTGACTTGACAAGCTATTCGAGCTTGACTCGATTAATTTTGAGTATTCTATGAGTCAAGCTCGAGTAGCTTGACTTGTTGACCCCCCTAACCTGATACCAAGGGTGGGGACAGTGCTTTGGAGCTTTTGAGCTTTTGAGGCTTCCCTCTCTTGTTGGTGCTTGTTTATACATGCTATCCGAGCTGTTTCAGTCATCTGTCTATACTCTCCATGCTATGCTATCTCCACATAAGCTTTTGCAATTAGAAAAAATCATTCAAGTTTTCATTTGGTTAGACTTATGTGTGCAGACTCATCTTTATACATGTGGTGATATAGATGATGCTTAAATTTTCTCATTATGTTGATTGTTTTCAGGCCCATGTGAGGGGGCATCAAGTCCGTAAGCAATATAAAAAGGTGGTCTGGTCTGTTGGTATTGTGGAAAAAGCAATATTGCGTTGGAGGCGAAAAGGAACCGGATTACGAGGATTTCCGTTGAAAAGCCAATTGGAAATGCTATGCCTGAAGGTTGGGAAGACTGATGAATATGACTATCTGAGAGTTGGCCGGAAACAAAAATTTGCTGGGGTTGAAAAAGCACTCGCACGCGTTCAATCCATGATTCGTCACCCAGAAGCACGGGATCAATATATGAGGCTGGTTTCAAAATTTGATCAATTTCAGGTAATTAATTCTTGCCTTTCAGCATGAAACTCAAAAATGGCAGTGCTTCTCAAGATCAGAACTCTGTCATTGGTTGATTGGCATTTTGCATTTATCATACAAAATCATCAAAGTTTTTTTTTTCTTGATAAAATACAAAATCATCAATGTTATCTTTCCACACGCTGCTCTGCCAATGACTATACTTCTCTTGCTTTGCTTTGTGCTGTTCTGGCATTTTGTTATTCTACCACAGCACTTTTGCTTCCTTGTCCTTGGAGAAGATATTTTCTACATAAAGCAACAATACAGGATGGGTTTTATTGTTTCTTCATGTTCTCATTTGCATGTGTTATTTTTTATCTTGATGTTCTAAACAAAATCTTGCAACGTTATTTCGGGCCAAACTTTTAATGGCGATGTTGGTTAATCTTCTATCAGATAGTTGAATCCGATTCAACTACCACTAAAGGTCTTTTTGCTCCTGTTTTGCATTCTACAACAGGTAAGTGATGAGGGGAGCAGGGCATTGCAGCAAGCTGAAAAATCAGAGAAGGGAATAAAAGAGGAAGATCTGGGTTCTTACGTAGCAGATTAACAATCCAATTAATCTCGGTATTAAATCAGGCTGCCTGGGGAGTTAATTGGTGCTTCTTGTTTTTGACCGACCCTGTAAGTATTTTCTAACATATCGCTTCGAGGTTCTGCCTGTCTTCTTTGAGAACCAGCAGAAGAGATGGAGGAAGGAGAAAAGGTTGGAATGTACGTGTTTTCTCCCTTTCTTTTTGCTCATGAACAGTCATCAATTGTCATTTGAAATGGTGAGGGGTGGCCAAGTACTAAAAATGATATGGAAGTTTTTGGGTTACTGCATATTATGGTGGGAATGGCTTTATTGATGAAACTGTTTTAGAGCTTGGTTTATTCATCTGCTTTTGTACTTCAGACTAAGAACAATAATTATTTTCTCTTTATGACTGGTATCTGATGTTTTATCATCTAAATTTTAGTTTACGATTATTGTTGTTGTTATTGTTGTTAGCAGAGGACTCCAATTCAACCCATCTGCTCCACTGTTAAAGGCCTAAAATTGCAGGATTATTAGAGCCAACGAAACCGCTATGTCCAATAAGGTATGTTGGGATTATATTAGGCCAGCTAGCTGGGCAGACGGTAGAAAGGTGGGGGATATTCATATATTTTCACTGCTATATACGATATTTTTATATTTCTATATATTATTTTATTTTTGAATGAATATTATTTTTCTATTGGAAATGACATTCTAGAAAGAATTATGAATATATTGTTAAAAATATAAAATTCTTTTAATGTTTGATGTAATTTGAAAGATTTTCTATAATTTGTAATTCAATGGGTATTTTTATTTCTTTATTGATATTTTTTTTGTAATTAAAAATGTTTAAAAATTTATCGAGACAAAATATATATTATATTATAAAATATAAACCATCTTTCATGTATTATTTATACACTATATCTGGGTAAAATATGGATTTACAAGTTCAATTACTTTCATTTTTTATTTTGATTTTCATTCTTCCTGTTTGAATGAATTTGAAAATTTTATTTTCTGTAAACAAAATTTTTGTTTAGTGTAATAGGCAACAAAGACAAATTGAGGAAAGAAACAACCAGAAAATTCAAGCATAAAAATTTATTACTCCATATTAAATCCTATTTTCGAATCATTATATATTTAAATGCCCATGGTTTAAAAGCTCTTCCAAATAGGTGACTGCAAGTCCACAAGTATACCATTTACATACGGCGTAATACGTCAACAAAACCATTATAGGCATCTCAACGTTATAAATTGGAGGGTAGTGCCTTGACTTACTCTTTCCATGTTATAGTTTGTTGTCGGTGACTTTATAGTTTGTAATGGAACTAAGTCACTAACTACACATCAATTTCCTCTGCAAAAAGAAAAGGACAAATAAATTGATTTACATCAAAATAACTTCAGACACAGGCGAGCTTAAAAACGCTTTAATATAAAACAATCGCACTGATTAATTACTAATATGTTCTCTCTTTTTTTTTTTTTTTAAGGACCGTTAACCCTTAAAAAAGAATGAAAGAAAAAAAGAAGCAGTTTACAGTACAAAATATATTTTACTGCAAAACCTTGAATAACGTGGTAGCCTCAATTCATCAAGCACATGCTGGAACCTAAATAAGATGGCTCAGAACTTAGAAGGACTTCCAAGCTAACACTTAAACTGGTCCCTTCTGCTTCCTGCAGTCGTATCAAGAAGATGTATTAACTATTAAAGGAGGAGACAGTTTTCCAAATGCCATATAACTTTCCTGAGCTAGAACCACTCACCTATATTTAGCGTGAGTGCTATGCTCATCAATACTCCTGCGATAATGAGCAAGTTCGTCATTCTACGAGAAAGAAGTTTTTTCGGAATTGGCCACCCTTTTGTGATACTACTACCATCACCAACACCCTGCCGCAATAAGCTGATCTCCTGTTGGACAAAATTGAGAAACAAACCCCCTTTACACGATTAAGAAAAGAAAAAAAAAAAAAACACAGATTTTCTTAGAAAAGAAAATGTTCGTCTAGAGAATCCTGCCTTCATCTTCACGGATGATCGTGGAATTTGCTGTTGGGAGTCTTGTTGAGTTCCAAAGAGCTTTTTCACCATCTCGTCCAGTTCTATGATCCTCCTCTTCAGATTGGTTTTGTCCATCTATAACAAAAAGCGATCAACTCTAAACTAGAAGGCAAAATTATGGAAACAGTAAGCATTTTACAACAAGAATTCCATACCTTCAACATTTCGTTCTGAGCTGTGAGCAAGTGGTCTCGTCCCTGGAGTTTCTCAATAGTCATCTGGGCAGTGAGTATATCTGCTTTCTTGCTATTTATTTCCATTATGCAACTACAAACACAAGAATTCCACTTAAGATGGTAACCACACAGACTTCAAATTCTTTCTAGTCTCAGGCTAGTTTATGCAATTCCACTTAAAATAGAAAGGAATCTGAATAACATTGTTATTAACTTTGTTTAAAATTTATGTCCTTGAAAAAATTTTTTTTTAATGGCGGGAATTAGAAAATAATGCTTTGGCTAAAACCATAAATGCCAAGCTATCCGAAATGAAGGTCTGACAGGCACCGAGTTGAGTTCAGCTTGATTCGATTAAAAACAAAAGCCTAAACTTGACTAGAATTTGATCAAGTTTTTTTTTGTTTTTCTTTTTTTTGTTTCAGATGTTCGAAACTCTACTCGACAAAACTCGAGTCCATTAAAAAATTAATAAATAATTATACTCAAAATCTAATCTACTAAGTTCAAAAAATAATAATTATTAATGATAAAATAAGAAAACTCGATTAAGCTCACACCGCCGTAGTCAGGTATTGTGACACTCGAACTTGACTCGACAAGCTACTCGAGGTCAAGATTGACTTCATTAACTCCAAGTCGAATTCAAGTATTCCATGAGTCGTATTCGAGTAGCTCACAAGTACCTTGATTCGCTTACACCCTAGGTCTAAGCACCCTTGCATGAGCAGTTTATACGTATCTAAGCTAGACAAGATTTTTGAGGGTTCGCTTGATTCATCCGTTAGGGGTTACTCGTGATGTTTGACATTTCATGGTATCTAATTAATTATTAGAAAATACGAACTAGAACACTGAGCATGCCAAATAGCAGTCGAAGAGGCAGGCATGCTTTAGTCAGCCAGTCTTTACGACCAACATAACTTCTGATTTGCTCAACAAATCTTATGGAAACTTTTGAATATGAAGCTTGACTCACTATCATTCTTTCATTTTGTTTATGGTTATTTCTTGCTATGTCTCACCATTTTAGGGGAACCTGTATATGACTGTGAGGGGAAATGAATTGAATTCAGTTTCAGAACACAATATAGAGAATGGATGGCTCACCTCTCTCTTTCCTCCATTAGATCATCAATATGCTTCTTTAGGTTAGCATCTCTTGCTCTAGTTCATCCAAAATAAAAATAAAATTTATGTTTAAGGACTATAATCACAGAAAGTATAGACTAAAAACTTTTGATGATCACAACCTTCGCAACGGACTCTTCTGTTTGTTGCTGAGCCTCTTCCAATAACTTTAGAACATGGTGCTGATCTATCAAGTCCTAAAACAAGCCAACAACAAGAAATAAGAAAGCATATAAATTACAAAAAACCTTTCTGAACTTTCGTCTAGTCTCAAGATGATAATCTGAAACTTACTGCATAGTTAGTAATGTCCAGCTTCACGCCAAGTAAATCCCGAATGACATCATGTGTCATGCTATCGGCTGCTGCCAGTCTAGTATTCAGCATACATACCTAGACCAATTGGATTGAGTCAAAATATTATGTTACTTTGACATAATATGCACCTTAGAGGGTTAGGTGTTGTTTTTGTATGCAGGACGAGCATGAGAAGAAATGTGATTCTGCTCTTAGGATAAAGAAATAGAGGGCATGTTTGCTTACGAACTTGAAAACTGTTTACATTATATGAAAGCATGGAAAGCGTGTTTAGTTTCGGTTTGTTTTTTAAACCACAAAACACTAAATTTAAAGAACCGAAAAGTTTTCCAGAGAAACGCTTTTGGTGTTATAATGTTTCAAACTATTCTCAAGAACAATTTTCAAAAACAGGAACCAAACAGGTCCTAAGAGTTCGATTCTGTAAGGAAAAGAAATCCTCATCGTTGCCAATGGGCTGGCCAGCAAATCCAGGAATAACAATCATGTGAGATCTGGTAGTTTACCTCTTTCTGCCTTTTAGCTGCCAATTCCTCCAGTTCTTCAATACGAAGCCTAGCCATTGACAGTTCCTGATCCTTCTCCATGTTCATTTGCTGAACCAAACTTGAGATACATCTGAAGGGTGAGCTTGAACCCCTTGTTCTCGTTGTGGACTTTTCGGTTTTCTCTTGCATCAGTGTGGCCGATACTGAGTTTGATGAATCTGTTTTCACTTCACGAACCATGGCCTCCAAAGTTTTGTACTGTGCAAATGGTATAGTCAGTTATTGTACACTAAGATACATCAAACAACACATAATAAGATTGATGCAACAATGTAGACCTATCCGCATATATGGAGACTAACACCTTCTGTTGGTACTGTGTTGTAGGCTTCAGCATGCAATACAAGCTCTGAAATGTAATCTTTGTGTTGTTTGATCTACAGGATGGTAGTAATTCATCATTAGAATAGAAGGGAATGAGGGAGATAGCAGTAATATCGGCAATACAACAACAAATTTGTTTTAGTATAGAGAGAAAGACAATAGCAGCACAACAATGCACCTCTTTGTCCCTTTCTGCTCTCTCCTCTTCCAGAATTCTTATCCGTGTATGAGCCTCGTTAAGTTCCCGTGATATGTTATACAGTTGCCTGCAATCAGAATCATTCATTTGAATCCGAAGAAATAGCACAATCAGAAACTATGAAGCCATACTCTTCAACTTCATGAAGGGTAGTCATGACGTATATGACAAGGATGAGGATGAGCATACCAGATCATTTTTAGATATTTTCAATTTCTTTGGATATTGATATTTTGATTTTTTCTCTTCTAAAAATCAAGGATTAAACAAGAAAAGAAAGACTATTTCTTTTGTCAAGAATATGTTAATTATTTAATAAAAGTTGATTTTGAGTTGATCTTTTTATCATATCATATTATCTAAGCCTATGTCCTATGATTTGAGATGTGAAGGAACACATACAAACACATATATCAAAAACCATGAATTATGAAGGCAGACATGAAAGAGAAAGCAAGCAGCGGTTTCTAACCTTGATAATTGATCTTCAGTTTTGTTCGAGCATTTTGTGTTTTAGGTGAAGGATTCAACTGTCAACATTCTCTGTCTTAAAGCTTGGAGTTCACATTCCAAGGGTTACTTATCAATCTGTGTCTTTACCTCTTCATCCATTCATACCTAAGACAATTTGGTGAGTTTTGAAGACCAGGGAATGAAAAGCATTAGCCACAATAGCAAGCAAAAGGCACTACCAGTACTCACATGGCCAATAACTCATACCCAGGCGTTTTGCATGCTATACTTCTAAAGCCTATCATTTAGGATAGGTTTGACAATGTTTTTCAAAAATAATTTTTTGGAAATAGGTCATAAAACATTTTTTTTAATTACTATTTTGAAGAACTATTCAATTTAAACTGTTTTCTCAGCTCAAACATTCTGAGAGCTATTATCTATGCCTCTAATTATTTATCATACAACTCTATATTTATTTTTTATTTTTAAAAAGTCCCAGAAAACAACCCAAATTTTGTTTCTGAAATCCTCCATAAAACAGTTTTAAAAGTTAGTCTAAAATTTATTGAATATCGAAAAACTATTTTCTAGTTTCAAAATCAAAAACTATTTTGGAAAACAGTAGGGGAACTGGCCGTTACTTTTTCATTAATGATAAGCAAAATTGTAAAATATAGAAATAAAGAAGAAATGCATCAGGAGCTAACCTTTTCTCCAGGATGTTTATTGTATACTCAAGCTCCTCCACAGAATGTTCTAAAATGCCTTCCTCTTCCTTCTGTTCTGCACATATTTTACTTGCCTCTGATTCCTAAAAATAATCCAAGCTCAATAGCAAACAAACCCCTTAAATGTTTTGCAATCTTTATCTTTTGACTTCACAAAAGAAAATCCATCTCATATACATACCTGGAGTAGCCGACAGCAATAGCTTCATTTTCATCAGCTAATGCATAAGCCATCTCAAGCTTGTCTTTCAGAGAACAGACTTCTTCATAAAGTCCATCTCTCTCATCAATGACCCTGCTTAATTTATCTTCAATGTCCTCAACTGAGGACAGCAATTTCTCCACTGTAGAGTAGTCAAGCGAAGAATTTCCTTCTCCAAGCCTTTGATGACATCCTTTTGTTCTTCTAGTTGATCTTCTGCTTCAGACTTTTTGATGTAGAGGTCTTTTAGAAGCACTCTCAACTCAGAATTTTGGTCTGAGAGATTGTCTAATGATTCTTTGGCTTGCTTAAGGTCTGAAATTGAGATAGACAAAGCATTTTCAGTATCAGCTAGATGACCCTCTAGCTTTCTATTCTGAACCAATAGGTCATCAAGCTGACTTGTTTTCATCACTAGTTCATGTTGAACTTGGCTTAAAGCCAGAATCAATTTTTCTGTTTCATCCTTAACGTCTTTCTTGTTGGAGGCTGATTCCTGCAACAAGCTAAAGTCAAAAAGTAAACCCTTCAACAAAACCTCTTTTCTTTCCAATTCTTTCTTGAGAGACAAATTCTCATATATCTTAGTCTCATTGGTTTGGACCAACTCTGCTTCCAAGTCTCTGACTGCTACACTTCGATCACCTTCTTCTATGCCTTCAATACCATTAATCATGTTATTACCCTCATCACTTGAGCAACTCTTCTGCAACTTATTCATCTCCAAATTGCGTTCTTGCTTTCTGAATTTGAGGAAACAATGACCTGCATTGAAATCTGGTGTTATTCTTCGGAAATCTTCTCCTGTATAGCAGTGGTACAGCACAAATAAAGCAAATTCCTTCTCCATGATCCCAGAGTAAACATCCTCAATGACGTTCTTGAGTTGCAAATACCGCACACATAATTTCCCGCCCCATAGAAAGGACATCCATTACACAGTTCACTAACCTCTCTTCAACATCCTTTTGCATTTGCAGAAAAGACCCTTCAAGGAAAAGCATTGAGTCCCCCATCTCCAACAAACTACAATGGATCTTATCCTGCAGTGCTTTATTCTCTTCTTCTTTCAATTGTACTAAGGATTTTAGCTGTTCAACTTCTTTAATCAAGCTTGTTTTCTCCATCAGCCACTCCTCACCTGCTTGCTTCCACATACCAGTCACTTGTTTTGCATTTCCTTAAGCAATGCATTCAACATAAAATCAGCTTCCTTTATGGTTGCGTGTGCATCCTCAAATCTGGTTAAGAACCTAGCTGCATGATTGATCATCTCCTCTGCAGCTGCCTGCATTTTGCAAATATTTCACATAAGAAAATGTCAGTGAATTTTTTCTTGGCCACTAAAAATTCAATGCTCACTAGAGATAAAGTTAAAGATAATGTCATTATTAAGTCAGGTGAGCATTTGTTTGGGTCTACTCTTATAAAATTTGGAAGTACCCATGCATACCTCTCTGATACTGCTGCAGCTTGCTTCTGCTTCTTCCATCCACAACTCACAAGATGGAAGGACTTGCTTCATCCCTTCCATTTTGATTTCATCAATTCCTTTTCTAAGTACGGTTTCCTGGTTGTTATCTGCAGGTGCCAGTGATTCAAGAAAACATGTACCTTCCATGTAAGAGCAATTTCCAATTTCCTTCTCCATGAAAATATGGCTAACTGGATATAAAGTTTGTGAAGACGATGAATACTATCTCTAATTCCTTCCTGAGCCACCATATTGCTGCTTCTCTGTGTACTGAGTTCTCCAAGAGCTCGTTTGAGTCGTTGGATGTTTGATTAACAGAGGGAAGTATCTTGCCTACTTCATGCTTTAGGTTTAAGTTTTGTTCAGTTATCTTCCCATCCAGTTCATCTTTTGAAGTAAAACTTGAATGATCATTACTTGAAGTAAAACAAACAGGACTCCATCCATCTTCTTCTACCAAATCTAGACCTGCTATCGAGCAGCCATGCACATTTAAGGTTGTGCCAAAGCAATCTTTAATGCTATCCAATCTACCATTTGTTTCATCAAGATCATCTCTTATTTGATGCAGCATGAGATACTGATTTTGAAGCTTTGGAAACTTATGTGCTTCTGACTCAACTGTATGAACCTGAAAATTTTTACAGTCCTCATTTAATTCTAGGAAATTTTTCCTCATCTCAGCAATATCTTTCATCAAGTCCTGAACCAAATCCCTGTATAAAGAAGAAGCTTCAAAAATATTGGTTTGGAGGGCCGTTAAATACAGTTCTGTCTCTGAATAAGTAGCATTAATAACATTCTCTGACTCCAGAACTCCTAGTCTTGCCACTTGAACTTGCACCTCCATATCTTCCAGTGCCGAAGAATCTGCTCCAGTCTTCATCTCAGAGCTCAGGTGGCCATGCATTGTGGGGGAAATAGCTGATTCTGACATCCCACATCTCTCTCAATGCTGAGCAATGTGCTTTGATGATCAGGATTTTTCACCACTAGGAATGCAGCATTAGCACGGTTTTCAGCTTCAGTTATCTGAGCCTCCTTTTTCTTCAGTTTACTCTCTAGGATTTTAACCTTGTTGATCTTCTCATCCAACAATTTACTTAACTCAATAGCATCTTTACCACTTTCATGCAACTTTTGAATTTCAGTTATAGCAATTGTTGCTCCCTTCAAGGAACTCAACTTCAGCTCCATTTCTCCTGCCATCTTTTGAGCATCTTCTAGGCTCTTTTGTAGTAATAAAATAGTTTCTTCCTTCTCAATGCAAACTTTGGCAGCCTTCTCAACATGTTCACTAATCCAAACATTAACTTGAGGAAATGAAGAGGCAATACTTTCAATATGGCCAGAGGCATCTTTGAGAGATTTAGAACCATCTACGAGGAAGTTCGTTAGTTCCAAGGTTGCCTTTTCCCACTCCCCACATAATGCCTTTATTTCATTTTCTCCAGCATTTAGGCTGTTTCTGAGGCTCCGGTTTTCTTCAGTCATGCCACATAATTTCTCATGAAGTTCTAACTGAAGGGCAGTGACCTCTTCCTGTAAATGCAGAATTGTTCTAGTTGTTTCCATCTCAACCTGCTCACGCACTAGTTCAACTTTCTGTTCACGACATAACTGAGATGCCTGATCCTCTTGATACTGGTTGTTCAGTAGTTTTACCTTCTGAAGGTCCATATTCATCCTGTCCAACTTGGCTTGCAAATTGTTCATCAAGCCCGTGTTTTGAATTTCTGCATCACCCCTTTCCAAACAAGGAATTTCAGGTTTAACAACAGATTCCTGTACCCTGGCCTTGTTGCTTAAGATTTCCATGCACTTTCTATTCTCCTCCTGCAGAAATTGAAGTTCTTCAATTAGCCGCAGCTGCTCAGACTCCATGGCTTCAATCAACGTTTTTGCATCCCTCAGCTCTTTTTCAATGTTGGTATGCTGCATAACTAAAGCATCATCCATCTTCTGGGTATTTTTCTTTTGTATTACTTCATCTTCTACCAGATCATAGGATGCCACTTCCTCTCCTGAATCACTTCTGACTGATATGGTTTCTACCTGTAAAAATGAAATCCATGAACAGATCCACGAATACATACTGATTAGAACATCAAGTGTCATTACTTCTATTGTGTAACCTGGAACTACTTTTTTTCCTGCTTTTGACATTGTTAAGAAGAAATGCAATGAGCATACCAATTTTTCCTCATAAAAACAGCTAGTCAACATGATCATAATGGGTTCGGGATTTTTTTATACAGTATATATGAAAAATATAATAAAGATGATTATTGAAAAAAAAAATGCATCTATACACAGACAAACTTGTTGCCTTTATGTCACAATTTGTTTTTTCCTTTTCAAATTTTGGAAAACATAGGACACTTTTATAACATAAAAATTATAAACGAACTGCAAATCTGTTGCCTAAACAGTAACTAAGCAATGATATGGCAAAATAACTTATATAGCATGTAGAGCAGCTTTTGTCTACGTGCGTTAAACACGAAATAACATGGCAATAACAAAGTGCAACAAATCACAGCCAAAGGATATCAATTTTTTGCATGATACAAGCATTATATCAGGCATGCAAGCAATAACTAAATTTACGCACCATTGAATATTTATCTACTTGTTTAAAGTCTTCAGAATCTTCGATAAGGAAACTGTAACCTGCAAGAGATGCAAAAAGAAAACGTAGAACACCATGGATGACAAGTTGACATCTGTGTGCCATTTGTTCAATATTTTATAAGCCATCCTTACAGAGATGGATCTGAATTGACTGCAGGTTAAATATTTTCTCAGCTCTGCTTGTAATTCATCAACTTCCCTGCAGGGACAAACCATAAAGAAATGTAATCATCAAAATGGGACTGATTAGAGAGCCAAATAAAGAGTGGAGTCAAAGTGTTGTTGCAGGAACTTGAATAAACATGCCTTGGATAGTTTAATTACTTGAAAAAAAAAGAACAAATACACAACTAGTTTAGATTCATCTGTTTTACAAATCTTCAACTCCATAAGAGTATCCATATCCTGCACTCTTGGAAAGTGTACACATTATAGAAAGGAAATAATATAAAACATAGTAAGTGACAAAGAAATAACAAAGTATGACAGTCCAACCTGGTTTTCTTTTGCAGAAGCTAACTCCATCTGTCCTTCAAGCATTTCCAGAAGCTGTAAATCAAATATGTTTCAGAATGCAGTCATTGGGTTAAAGAAAGCATTTCATTAGTGTAACAGCTCCACAAACCTGATCACTCAATCCTGAAACCCCATTGTAGCAAAATGCCTCTCGCTCTCCTAATTGCATAGAAATTCTGAAACCTGAAGCATGGTGCATTGGTGGGAACAAGACATCAGCAACAGGATAGAGAGAATACATCAAAAGCATTAGAAGATCAATGTACATTACAATTTCAGCTGCTCGATAAGTCTAATATTCTCCAAAGCAAATCGCCAATTCTGGAGTTCTTTTAATTCTTAGTTAAAAGCAACCTTCTTCCAACAATACGTATTTTCCTCCATGAGATACTTGTCGGCAGGCATTGTAGATTCATCTGAAAGCAATTCAAGCCGTTTAATCTTCTCTTCGGAACCTTAGCATCATCTTGAGTGCGCTGAACATCTTCTTCCCTTTGTTGAGCCTGAAAATAAACCATGACTATAATTTAATCCTAACATGTCTTTGCTTGAGCAATTGAGTTTTGAAAAACCTCAAAAGAATTCTCTCATCATTGATCCTAATGTTCATTGAACATTTCGAACAAAAAATTAAATAAAATTTGAACAGTTAACTATAACAAACGTGCGGCAGACTCATGCATTCAATTTCAGCCTCTAGAGAAGCTCTGGACTGCCTTCTCTGTCCAATTTTTCTCTCCTAAGAGGCACCAACTAAAGCCGCTTCTGGGCACTTCATCTTCCACAACTATATATTATCTTTGTTTTGTTAGTAATCATCTCCATACAACTGTAATGACAAACCAATAATTTTTCAACAAGATCATAAATGACTACCTTACTATTTTTATGGGCACTTATTTGTTATTGTTGATCATAGTCTTCTCTTCAAAAGTATATCCTTCCAGAAAAATCACCCAGATCAGATTCTCCAAAACTTGTGGGCGACATGATAAAGGCCTTGGTGTTATGATGGTTCATCAGAGAGGACAACTGGCCCTGTTTTATTTTGGTAAATGACTTAATCCTGGCGTAACTTATACTTTTCAATACAAAACTCATAAAACTAGAGGACAAATCCTCACCCCAACTCTTGTATTTGTCTTTGCAATGCCATTACATCCCCTGAAGCATCTTCATTCACTTTAGCCTATAAAAGGTGGGCAAACACTTAGCACATCATATGCCAACAAGGAATGAAAGTATGTCCAAGTTTAAAGTAAGTACATTGTTCTGAATAAGTTTGGCACGTTGGGCAAACTTCAGAGTGCTTAGAGTTTCACTTAGAGCTACCAGGAAAATATTTAAAACAAGTAAATAAAACAAGACACAAACCATAAAAAATTTAGAATTTCCCAACCAAGTAGATGGTAACCAACCAAGTAGATGAAGCTGACATTGCTTAATGTGATTGTTTTGAATTTCCCACCCAGAGAATCCTGCACATAGAATTAGAAAAATAACCTTTTGGTTGTAGACTATTTCATTATGTAGAAATGTCTTAAGCCCAGGAAGTTTTGGTTATCTAACCTGAAGTAGAAATGTGAGTCTAGAATCTCTATATGGAACATGTCTATGTTTCCCATGTGCTAGATCAACCAGAGACATTATCACCAGACTATGTGACAGAAACAATATAACGTGTTAAACCAATGTATGCATACAACTCTTACCCAATAGCATTTAAGGCCTCTAAGAGAAAGTTCAATCATGTGCAGAAGTTTTAGCAGGTTTTCATCTTGTTCAGATTAATGCATCCATAACAGTTATTTGGATTGTAACATTATTGCATGACTAAAGTCAAATTTTCAAGGACTCGAAACCACCCATGTGTAAACACTCAAGATGCATTTGGATGTACCATAAAAATTAAATGGCCATAGTCTTTTAAACTGAATCTTAAGCCAAAAATATAATATTCTATGCAAAAAGTGGTATAATTAATGAGGGCAAAATCATGAAGGTGGAACAAGCATTTTCCTATGAACAACAAGTTCACTAGGTTGAGAATCATAGAATATTCTCTATATATTCTTTGGATTATCTCCTACCTTTTGTGTACATTATCCTCCTTCCTTTTACACTTTATTTTCCTTCTTTTTACACTTTATTTTGTTTCCTTTTTGTTCAATTATTTTGTATATGTATAGGTGTCTCTATACTGTTTAATACATTCATTTAATAAGAAAAGCATTCTTTTCTTCTATCCTTGCACATGGTATCAGAGCCATGAGTTAAGTTTTTCCGTGTTCTCTTTTCCGGCAGCCCTCTTCTCCGACGGACCTTCTCCTCTTCAGTGGACCTTCTCTTCTCCGGCTGCCCTCAATTCAGTCACATCAACTCCATCGTGGAACACCTCGAAAGCTCTTGACGATGTCGCACTACTGCCGGCATCATATATGATTAAGTACATCTTTATAACAAGCTTGGTGAATATGAACTATATGATCCAACTTGAGGAGGACTGCTGAGAATTATAGAATATTCTTTGGTTTATCTCCTACCTTTTGTGTACATTATCCTCTTTCCTTTTACACTTTATCTTGTTTCCTTTTTGTTCCATTCTTTTGTATATAAGTAGGTGTCTCTATACTGTGTAATACATCCATTCAATAAGAAAAGCATTTTTTTCTTCTATCCTTTCACACCCTACAAGCACATGTACAAAAAGAGAGAGCAATTTTTTTAAGTAATACAGTATGTCCAAGCAACCAAACTGAAAAGCAGGTATCTTGTATATTACCCCAGAGTTGATAAGGATTTGTTTATATTTGCTGCTTCTTTCAAACGATCATACACTTTTGAGCTCTTACACTTTGAATAAATGATAAGTTAATCCAATCCATGCTTCACCAAAAAACTCAAATACAAGATCCCACTAGTCAATGTCTTCTGCTTTCTGAACCAGCTAGGTCTACCAAATTTAACCTTGCAAATCTGAAGTGGGTCAGTGAATCTTTCTCCAATGACTCTCAATATTACAAGTAAAAAAACACTGTGGGACCGGCTGCTCCTCACCTGTTCATACATGTTGCTGCAATTTTTCTGTTTGCAGCACCCTATTTGGAGAACTATAGCCAAGTTCATAATGCAAAGAAGGAAAAAAGAACACAAAATTACCATTGAGGCCCACCTGTAACAGAAGCTTCAAAACATCATAACAGTTCTCACATGATATTCTGTCAGGTTTCAACATATACACCTTTCTTCATATCTTCCTCTTAGCTACAACAGGCAAAATAGTTCTATAATTTATCATATGAAATTGAAAAAAGAACTCCTGCTAAGCCAAAGGAAAAAATAAAAAAATAAACAAACTTGAATTACTTGCAGATTAGTTGATGAAGGCTCCAAGAGATCTGTTATTTGTTCATTGTATATTTCTAAAAAGGAACACTTGCAGCAGTACTTCAGTTGTTCATCCCTCCTGTTCTCCTCTTCCTACACAGATGTTTCTCAGAGAGGAGATGAGCAGAAAGAAAAAAGTAAAGAGCAGGACATGAGTAACTCAGTAGTGAAACAATAAAAAGTTAAAGTATCCTACCACTCTAATCCTAGTGAACAAATATTCGAAAATGCGAGGAGTTATCCCACAATCTTCATTGAGCTCTCCATCTATCTCATATATCTCACCCATCATAGTATATGTTTTCCCACTACCTGTCTGCAGGAAAACATTTGAAACTTCAAAAATACATCAAAACCACTTAACAAATAATAGGTTCCAGGCTCACAGCGCATATTGCGCATCATACCTGACCGTAAGCGAACATACAGCTATTATAACCAGACATGCAGTTCTCCACAGAGCAGTCCTGCAGCCTGAATAGCTTTTCCTACAACAGTTAATGCAAAGCATGAGTTGAAGATTCATACAGCCATCCACCAACATAAATTAAAAACACATAATTTTGCTATTAAAGAATGGTACCTGAGATTTTCTCGCATGCTATATGATCAAACGTAAATCTAGTCTCAGGGTGGCCAAGCCACCACAATGAGTCTGTGAACTCTCCTGCTTCAAGCATCTACCATACCCTTGCGAAGCCCTTTCCGCGGGATTTAAGGGTCGAATTCTTATCAACACCTAAAACCAGCATTCATTTGTCATCTTTATTCCTTACCAAATGAAATTAACCGGCAGCATTCAACCAAAAACAAGGATGCTTCATTTTGAGAATCAAACTATTCACCATTCTATAACCACAAATAGTTTCAAATAACATCAATGAACTAACAAGTAATAACAACAAAACAAACAGCAGCTAAGCACTACACGAACCTGCACATTGTGATCCATCCAAAATGTGGGATCTTCCACAAGCTCGAAATGCGGAACTTCGACAAAGGATTCAGGCATTGGATTTGAAATCCCTCTACAAACCCTCGAAGAGCTCCCTCCTTTCCCAACACTGTACGGAAGTCTATGATAGCTCCCTTAACTCCACCATTAGAAGTCCTCAGGACACTTCTGCCCAGGTGCTCTGAGCAGAACTTGGCTCTGACTGCCCTTTCCCTCTACCAGAAACCCTAGGAGTCCCGCAATTGGAAACATTTCCTATCACCCTGTTCAGCGACGACAAATTCTCCAAAACTTCAACCTTCCTATCAGACAATCGACCTCCCCTAGAAGCTCCAAACCTATCCTTGGAGTCAAAATCCAACTCCTGAAATTCTCCGTGGAACTGTGACGGATCTGGTATAGTGTTCAGAGGCGTCCTCGGTGGAGGAAAATGAATCGAATTCGTGGAATTTTCAAACTCATTTTCGGTTGATTCAAGTTGTGCGTTCTTCAGAGTGCTTGGAGCTGCGAGCCGGATGTCAACTGCGTCTCTGGACATGCTTGAGCTTACAATTTGAAAATGAAAAAATAGCTGTAATTCGATCAAAACCCGAAACTCAAATCCATAATTCCGCTGCTCGATCCATGATCCGCGAAGTCGTTTCCATGAATAAAAAGCTCTTTGAATCCGCGCAACTGTCAGAAGTCAGTTCAAAGATGGAGCCACAAATAGAATAGTTACAGAATCATTGGCCAGTACCCGCTCATTTTCAAATTCAACTGTTGGATATTTCATAGATAGCCCTCGAATTCCCCTCAGTACTAAAATGACCCCATAATATATTTTCATATACAAACACAATACTTCATGAAAATAAAGATTCGTCCTTTATTATTTAGAAGATAAAATTAATATTAAAATCCTTAATTTTTATGATTTTTTATTTAAATATTGAACGAAAAGTTTATTTCTAAATATAACAAAATTTCATAAAAATTTATTTTTTATATCTTAATAATACTTTGAACTTTTATCTTGTTTAATGTAGCATAACGAGAGTATGTTATTTTAATGTTATAACTATAATTAAAATGAATAAGTATGATATAAAAACAAAATTTATGAAAAGTGTTATATTTAAAAATTATAATTTTTTTAATGCAAAAATGGTGGATTCTAAATTTTAATATTAATTTTCCCTATTGGTCTATATTACCATTGAAGCCGACTTAATAGTATGACACCAATGTAAAGAGCATAATAGTACAAAGATGTCAACAAATAAAATAAAAAAAATAACAATGATATTAAAATATCTTATCTAATTTATTTTATATTAAGTCTTTCTTAAATTAATTCTAAAGCATTTGCATTAATCATTTCCCAAAAATGTAAGTTTGAACAACTAATTTATGGGATAAATTTTTTAAAAACAATTTTAAGGTATTCTTTTATTTTTATACGCTTTTTTAAATAATGTTTATAAAACAAAAATAGTATAGATAACGGTCCAAACGAAGAAGAGTATAGTGAAAGGTAGGGATTTGAATTCAAATCTTATTAACTGGTGGGGCCAATGAGATTAGATAGAATCACTTGCATTTCAAACGGATAAACCGATGCTTTTTAAATGAAAGCAGTAATCGTAAGCATTAAGCACTAACTTTTAAAAAATAAAATGTTACTGATTTGAGTGGGCGGATAAGCGCTATTAAGGACTTCAGAGTTCAGATAAAAGAAAGTGCATAAGGACGATGATCTGATTTCCCGCAGTTTTTACAAGGTTTTCCTTTGCCAGCATTCTGCCAAATTTTGAAAATGATGGGACTGTTTGTGTTTTGTTTGGATCATAAATTGGCTAGTTTTAACTTAATGACATTTCTGTTATAAATAATTCACTTATAACTGTGAATGACTACATATTTATTTATCGGTGAATAATTATTATGGTATTAATTCTTATGTACATATATATATATATATATATATATATGGGTTTAAGAAGAATGAAAATACGAGTTTTCTTGCTTAGAATTATATTTATTATCTTTTTTCTCTTTCTTTATGAAATAATGAAAATACGGTTTTAGTAACTAAATTATCTACATTATCTATTTTCTCTCTTTTATCTTTTAACGTGTTATCATTTTTGAGAGATCGAAACAGTCACAAGTCGAAAGATCTAATCGGGGAACTCGTCACGCCAAATGCCAGTATTCTGAAAATCGTAAGCAGAAAGATGCAGTTTGTTTGTAAATCTTAATTTTTTTTTTTTTTTAGACTTTCAATTCGAGTTAAAAGCTGAAACTTGAACTGTTATAAAGAAACCGGCCAAAACTACGTTTGAAATATTCAAGTCGTCTTGAGACGAAGAATAATTATTTTATTTGTAAATCATGCTGAAGTGCGCGAGATATTTCAAACCTCAAGCTTGAAGAAGAAAAAAAAAAATTTGTTTTTGTTATTTTGATTTTGAAAAAAAAAATTGTGATAAAAAAAAAAAGGAGAGGGGGAAGTGTTGAATTTAAACAAAAAAATAAAACAAAAATTTTTTCTCAAAGTGATTTGAACCCACGATGTTAGGTTTAATTTTACCAAATTTTCATAACTCAATTATATTATTATTATATTATTAAATACACCACAAATTATAATTTCCTCTCTCTCTTTATATATATATATATATATATATATATATATATATATATATATATATATATATATATAGTGTTAATTATTTGAGACATAAAATGTCGATATCATTCAATTTGTTGCCCTTGATATTTTGGACAAGAATTATTTATTTTGGATCTTGGATCTTTGAAATATAACTGAATCTTTATGAATGTAGAAACGCCAATCAAATGAGTCTGCATCAATGTAGGATCGTATTGAGGCTTTACAATATTCATTCGTCGTCGTATTGATGAAGCGCTTGAAAAGTGAATATCTAGCGGTCGAGGATCAATTTGATCACTCTGGGCGAGTTTGAAATAACGATATGATAAATGAAAATAGTAATTCTTGAAGGCCGTTATGATTGGCTTCATTTTCGACTACAAGATTTAAAAAGTCGATTAAATGTTCTGACTTCGACCTTGTTCAAAATTATTCTACCAGACACAAATTATGTGGATAAAGATTACGAGATGAAGACATCGCGAAGAAAACATACACCACTTTTCACGCTGCAATATCTTATTACGATACTTGATATAGAGACGTCGTTTAAATATTCTAATTTAATTGCATGTCTCCTTGTAAGCAGAACATAATAATGGCCTTCACAGAAAAACACAATCTCGCCTTATTGGATCTATCTTGCTTGAAGCGATACTGATTAGTTAATAGGCGTGGGGCATGGGCGTAGGCATGGATAATATTATGGACAAGGCCAGGCGTGGTCATGATCGCTATAGTGCTTGGAATCGAGAGTAATTATAATCGGTCTCAAAATGAAGCAATGCATAAACAATAGGAAGTTAGATCGTTCGGAAAAATTATGCGGAACGACGGGGCCATAACAAAAATGTTTATGAGACTAAATGTTACAGATGTGGAATGAAATGTCATTTAAGTGCACATGCGTGTCGTCTGTGGCGTTTGATTGACGCTTTATCATTTTCAATTAAAGGAAAAATGACAAATTGAAACAAATTTTATTGTGGAAAAGATGCTATGGATCGATGATCCTTTCTTTGATGATGATGGTGTAGTACCTTTGACATTTTGATATTTACGATTTTTTGAAGATCCAGTGAAACAATTGACCAGCTGATTGGGGATGGTGTAACATACGAAATATACCTAGTCGTTTTAGGCATGTTTAGGAGTATTTTTATGGCATAATTTGAAAGTTTCGTAGGTTGAATCTGAAACACGGAAATGAGGGCCGGAAGTACAAGAGTGGAGACAATTTTGTAATTGGTCCAAAGGGGAGAAGCAAAGTCCTAATGTGAAAAGACTAGAGCCAAAAATACAATAAAAGGAAAGTTTATTTATAAATAAGAAAGAGTTATGGGCCAAAAGCAAATAAACAAACTTAACAAAAATGGAAGTTTTGTAGGGCGAACAAGGCCTTAGCAAACATGTGGGGATTTTAAGACAAATTGGTCTCATGTTTTGGGGAGGAGACAAACCGTGAAGAGAGGAAGAAAGAGAGGAGGAAGAGGAAGAAGAAGAGAAGCCAAGATCAAGCCAACAAGGTATGGAAACTCACCTTGATTATGAAATCTATGAGATTTGGCATGGATCTTTGGGTTTGTATGATGATTAACTTGCTCAAACCTAGGGTTTTGATAGAATTGCATCCTAACCTTGGAATTCATGAAAATAGGGTTGGTAAAACCCCATATGGAACAAGATAAGTATGGAATTCCTTTTTAGGTTGAATTCATGGTTGGTGTATGTAATGAAGTTAGGTTTAGAGCAAATACTGACAACTCTCCATGTTTGGATCATGTATGGGATGTGACATTAGAATTGTTTTGGAAGGATTTCATGATATGTTTTTGGTAATAAGATAAGTATGGAAAGATGAATTGAATAGAAAAGAGATTACAAGGTGAATTTGAAATGGTTTTGAGGTGTATAGGAAGTATTGAGTTGATTTGGGTATCAACACATGGAAAAATAGGAGAAAAACCCACGTGCAGGGCAAAGTCGAGGGGTGGCACAGGCCTGAGTCGAGAGGTGTACCGGTACATAGTCCCAATTTTCCAATTTCGACCAGTTTTTGTATTTTGGCCATAACTTGCTCATTTCTTATCCGATTTGAGTGATTCAAGTGGAAAATTAAAATAGACTTCAAGTAGAACCAAACCTAAAGAAATAGAAATTGTCAAATTCTGGCTCTAAGTGGTCCAAAAATTCACTCAAAGTGGGGCCATGTGCAAGCCATTTCCTGCATCAGTTTGATTATAGAGTATTCCCGATTGATTCGAACGTAAGTTGAGTTCGATTACTCGAATTAGGTGATTCCAGTTGGAGATAAACCCTTAGCACCTTAGCTTTAAAGGATCACAAAGAACCAGTGTCAAATATAGAGACAAGGCACTGGAAAATTAATATTGCAAACTGTCCCTCGGGTAATATCGGTAAACCGACTAGTTGGCATGAAAATGCCATAACTTTATTTTGGGTGATACTATTGGATTGATTCCAATTCCTAAGAAAAATAGATTCATTAAGGGACAAGAATACATGAATGATGTGTGGATAGACATCATATCGTACAAGTATCTGAAATGCCATAAGGAATAGGCATGAAACCTGAATATGATATAGAGCACGAAAAGCGAATAAAACATGAACATAGACATGAACATGAAAAATAATATGTCATGATCCGCGAGGAATGTGATTAAGAAGATTATAAGTTCTGAAAGACATATGACAGTATGACTACCTAGGACTGAAAAAATGAATGAGTGGACGTCCTTTTGGTTATGACCTCTGATCGGTGCTCCGGCACTCTAGCAGTCTTCTGGCACTCTGTTGCGTGGCGAGCCGCGTCTGTATGGTGCTTCTGACACCCGGAGTACTGTATCGTACCTTTGGGTACTTATTGTACTGCGTCCTACTCATTTCTTATGATTGGTCTAGTTAGTCAGACAGACATATGATAAGACTCTGAATAATGAATAAGAATAAAGAAATGAATATAGTAAAGATCTGAATGTACCTACGGGTACCTCCGTATTTGCTCTGTAGTACCTACGGGTACTCCTGTCTCTGATTAAGCCTTGAATAGGAAGAAACTCTATAACTCCTACGGGAGATTCAAATAAGTATAAGTCCTGTAAAATAAGTATAAGTCATTCATTACCTCTAGTGCTTGAGTATAAACAAGATACGTGATCTATACCTACGAAAGACTAATGTCTTTGTATGCAGCCTCAAAATCTGATCAGACGCTGTATGTGATATGATCACGATGCATTGAGCTCATCGTACCTCACGAGGTACCTTACATGAAAGAATAAGATCCGAAATACAAGAATCAGTTCTATAACACAAGTATAAGATTTGTAAGACAAGAATAAGTCCTGTACACAAATATAAGTTCTGTAAGACAAGTATAGGATTCAGTAATATACATATGAATCGATGCATGTATAAGTTAATAATACACGTATAAGATCCGAAATACCAGTATAAGTTTAGTAAGACAAGTATAAGTTCATTAATATACATGTAAGATCTGAAATACATGTATAAGTTCTGTAATACATGTATAAAATCCGAAATACATGTACATGCTTAGTATCTGAGGGATAAGATGGGAAATACAGAATAAACTCATGGTACAAGTAGAAAATCCGTAAGATAAGGATAGGCTCTGGAGTACAAGTATAAGATACGAAGTACTAATATAATTTATGTAATACCTACGGGTATCTCCGTATAAGCTCAGGATAATGATAAACTCCATTAGTACCTCTGGGTATAAAGAATATGAAGTATGGGTATCACGTTAACTTTAGTTCTTGTTGGGATATGATGCCAGCACAAGTTGAATATCGGAAACGGACAACAGTCAAGTAAGTACTTACGGGTACTCCCGTATAAGATTAAGTTCCGCAAATCCAGTATACATTCCGTAATCTCTGTGATACCTACGGGTACCTCAGAGACAAGTGTAAACTCAGTAGGATAAGTATGGATTATGAAGCTCCTACGGGGTGATATAAGCTCGATCTACGATTATCACGAATCAGGAATAAGAATAAGATCCATTTGTATAAGTATAGACCAGGATAAAGAATAAGTTTGTCATGAGTATAAGATCAATAAGGATAAATTCGCCATAAGTGTAATTACGAGTAAGTATAAGATTGTTATGAAATTATAGAAGTTCGATCAGTTTATAAGGAATCTTAATAAGCATAAATATGGATCTATGGGGAGACATAAACGTGTTAAAGTCGCGAGTCGCAGTGGCGAATTATTTTGATGACAAATAGGAACTTGGGCACGAAATCTGAGAAAATCATGAGTTATGTAAAGAGATGAATTAGGATACCTTTGCCATTGCACTATGTCAGTTTGCTGAATATGATCGACTTATTATATATTGGTTTATATGATTCATGATGATTTTGATATACGTTTACGGTATAAGTTGATCATGGTCGGTCACAAATGTATGTGCATCGATTATAAGTTATAAGATATGCTTCCCACTAAAGCGTAAAGCAGCCGCGGGTTTAATCGTGTAAATTACGAGGAAGAAGGCGTCGACAAACATCCGCGCTCTGTTGACGACACACTTGTAAGGGTTCACTACATGTAGGTTTCGTGCTCTGATTTGTAAATGTAAAAGTATAGTTTTGTATTTGTAAATGGGACTCAGTTATAGGTGTCTAGATTTTGATGGACACCACTCCGGTGGTAGTTCTTTTGATTTGTATATAATAATTTGTTATGTTTATAGGATGTGGGCCGTACCACGAATACAAGTTTGGTTTAAAAAAAAAAAAAAAAAAAATCAGGTAGAGAGTCCCAGTATATGGTCTCGGGTCCCGGAACTCGGTTTGGATCCGCCAATCGGGTCGGACCGGGATTTGGGGTGTGACAGATGGCAATGTGTAACTATGATTGCGACATAGTTATCTATAATGTGAACTTTGATTTTCTATTTAAATTTCGTTTTTTATTTTAAAGATATATGGATCCCTCCTCATAATTGATCAATTATATGTCATCTGTTGGTGATGCATGTCTTGTGAGTTGTGCCCACTTGAAGCCAGCGCGATCTTGCGTGATGAAATATTTTCAAACCACATTAGCTCGATCTAATGTTCATGCTATCTCAGTCTGTTAGCAATTAAAGGCTCAGGCAAAGCCACCATTATTCTACGAGGGAAATGCACTAAATTGCAAATTGAAGATCTTCTTTTATTTTAATAAATCTAGTAGAAATTGCTAGTTTGAATGTGCGAAAATGGATATCATGTCGAAACTATGAATCATGATGCAAATGAGTATTTTCGTTACTTTTAGTATTTATGGTAATGTATCTTGGAACAATTGTCTTCTTTATCTTGTGGAGTTATATCGGTTAAGCCCCATTAGATTTATTGAATCTTATCTTTGTCATGAACCATAGTTCAATGACTCCTAATGCATTTTACTTTGGCATGAAGCGACTTGGACAACGAAATTTCCATGATCTGCCCAAATACGGTTCAAAATTTGAATGGGCATCCAATTAACAAGCGAGGCAAATTTTAGTAGCGATGGTTATATTTGTCTTTTGCTTGTTCCCGAAGGCAAGTGTTATTAGACTATCTTTATAAAGGTTGCATTTGAATCCCCGCTTTTCTAGAACGTATTCAAGGGGATATTTGTGGGCCTATTCACCCACCTAGTGGACCTTTTCATTATTTTATGATTTTAATTGATGCGTCCACTCGATGGTCTCCTGTATGCCTTATTTATAGTAGAAATGTTGTATTTTCTAGATTATTGGCTCAAATAATTCTACTCATAGCACAATTCCCTGATCTCCCTATCAAGACAATTCGTCTTGATAATGTTGGTGAATTCTCATCTCAAACATTCCTTGATTATTGTATGTCTATTAGTATAGACGTTCAACATCCTGTTGCTCATGTTCATTTTCAAAATGGGTTGGCTGAATCTTTTATCAAACGTCTACATTTGATTGCTAGACCATTAATTTTGAAATCCAAATTGCCCTTATCGGCATGGGGACATGCTATTATACATCTTATAGAATTAATTTGCCTTAGATCCTCTGACTAATCACGATTTATCACCATTACGAGTTTCTTTAAAGATTTATCAACCTAATATTTCGCATTTGCTAATTTTTGGTTGTGTTGTTTATGTTCCAATTGCCCCCACACATCGACTAAGTCGGGTCATCGCATGTCTTAGTATTTATGTTGGCTTTCAATGCATCTATTATAATTATATGAAGCCTCACTACGAAGTTTTTCTTGCTCGATTTGCATATTGTGCCCCAGTGAAAATCTTTTTCATCATTAGGGGAGATAAGCCAATTCAAAAGAATGGCGAGAAACTACATGGAATGAGTCATCTTTATCTCACCTTGATCCAGTAAAAACAATCCCGAACTAGACGTTCAAAAAATAATTCATTTACAAGGTCTTACTTGAATCAATTGTCGTGCTTTTATTGATTCAACAAAATTTATAAAATCACATATCCCATTGCAAATATCCCAGCGAGGATTGAAATCCCGATAAGAAAGTACAAGCGGCATGGCTGTGAGATGAACTGGCCACGGAGTTAAAGCGTGTGGAAGATACAACAGCTCCGAGACCTTATTCCTAGAAAAAGGAAAAGTGCTATATCTATGACTCTGAAGAGCGTATAAGCTGACCCAAGCCCCTAGATTAGAAGCGAAAAGTAGCCCACAACTGAGGCACCGTCAAAGAGTTATCTCTTAATGATGTACCTGTACATAACAGTGAAGAGATCGCTATCAATTATATACATGAGGGAAGAATATGAGATCGAAATACTACCCATATAAATAATGCTTTTTCTTTCAAAGTGGCTATAGACATCATAAGAAATGATGAAGATCAAGAGCCGCAAAATGTGAATGAATGTTGACATCTAAACGATTAGTTAAAATGGAAAGAAACAATCAAAACGGAATTAAGATCACTGGCTAAACGAGAGGTATTTGGACTAGTAGTTCAAACACCTACAAATATACAACCTATTGGATATCGTTGGTCTTTATCAAAGCGAAATGAATAATGAAATAGTGCGATATAAAAAGCACATGTATGTACAGTTCTCATGAAGACACAGAATTGACTATGATAGAGACATATTCTCCATGTGGATAAATCACATTCAGGTATTTGATAAGTTGCTTGATGGAAAGGACTAGATATTATCGTGCGATGGATGTAGTCATAACATATTTATATGGCTCTCTTTAGATGTTAATGTATGAAAATGCTAAAAAAGATTATTACTTTGAAGCCCGATGAATTCGCTCCGCGGAGCATATATTGATCAAGTTTGCAAATATCTTTATATGGATTAAAACAGTTTGGTCGAATGTGGTATAATCGTTTAAACGATATTTACTTTCGAGAAAGGATATGTGAATAATTCATTTGTCCATACATTTTCACCATTCAAAACATAAATAGATTGTGATAATATGAGTATATGTAGGAATGATTTAAATTTGATTGGGACTCTTGAAGAGCTCATTCAAGCAATCATGTATTTAAAGGAATTTGAGAGATGAAAGATCTTGCAAGGAGAAAACAAGATGTTGTCTGGCACAACGGTCCAGTATTGTTTGAATGGTGTATTGATTCATCAAATCTCATGCCATAAAAGTTAAGACGCTTTTATATGGATAAATCACCTCTTAGTTCCCCCATGGTTGTTAGGTCATGAAGTAACTAAAGATCCATTCCGGTCAGGGAAAGAATGAAAAAGTTCTCTTGATCACGAAGTATCATATCTTAGTCTTGATTGGTGCTTATTCGTATATCTTGTAAATTATACTCGACCGGACAGTGCTTCTCAGTTGAATTTGTGCTTGAGAATGCAACTGTTCAACTAAAGATCTTGGAGATGGAATCAAGCATATATTAGAGATATCTTAGAAATTGGGACTGAAGTGACGGATTACATTTATTCAAAGCATTGGAGCCTGCACAATTAATTGGTTATGCGGATGCGGGGTATCTTTGGGACCTCATGAAACGATCTAAAGCAGAATATATATTTACTTGAAATGGGTATCCTGGAATCAATTAAGCAGCGATGGTGGCCTTCTCTAATCTGTTGAAATACTTACGATGCATGAAGCTAGTGAGAATAATGTTTGAGGTTGAGATCAATGATCTAACATCGGAGAATCATGGATTATCTTATTAGGAATAATCAGCAGTGTTATGTAAAAGACAATCACGCATGTATTCGCAAATCAAATGAGGATATATTAAGGGAGTGATCGAACTAAGCACATTTCGCGAGTTCTTCTACACTCATGAACTTGAAAAGATGGTAAATTGATGTATAATAAATAAGGTCAAATGATAATCTAGCGTTTATTTGCTAAAGCCACATAACTTTTGCAACATTCAAAGAAACTTGTGACAAGTTGGCATGAGCGACTAAAGATCTGGAATTGAAAAGAGTTGAAAGGCGGTATAGTCATGTTACCCCAGAGAGTATGAATAAAAGATGTTGAATCTGTCTCTTTTTTCCGCTTAGTCAGTTTTTGTCCCAGGTTTCTTACGTGAGGTTTTAATGAGGCGATCTAAATCTAATGATGGTCATTCAAGGGGGAGTGTTATAAATGATTCACTGATAACTGTGAATGACCACACATTTATTGGTGAATAATTATTACGGTATTAATAATTGTAACATTATATATATGAGTTTTTGGAAGAATTAAAATACAGTTTTCTTCTTAAATTATCTCTATTATCTCTTTTCTCTTTTCTTTATCTTTTAACAATTTCCTTTTTTATTGTCTTTATTTTACATGAAAATCCATTAATTTATATTTATGATAGACCATCCGTTTCATTTGTTTAAATGTTGAAAAAAAGAAAAAAAGGTTAGATTTGATTTTCAAATTCTGTGATTATTCAAATTAGCTTGAGCATAAAATAAGTGATGATGCCTTTTCAGCGGGCCAGGTACGGGCGTGTGGGGGTGTTGGTGGAATAGGATTGTTTGTGAAATTTGGGATGCGGCGTGCGGATGCCGTCTAGAGTGAAGAGAGGCGGGATCGGGGCGCAGTTGATGCTGCGGGCTCGAGTGTGGCGCTCTGCAGTGCAACGAGGGGAAAAGGGGTCGGTGTGCGTGGCGCTCCGTCTAATCGGTTCACTAGGGGAGAAAAGGCTACTTTGGGGGCTATGCAACTAAGAGTGCGTTTATGCTTGCGTGCCTTTCGTTGTGGTGATGCTTTGTATTTATAGTAGATGTTGACAGGTTAGATGGTGATGAGGAGTCCTTCAGGTATGGATGGGATATTTCTTATTATAGTCCACATGTCGGATTTGGTACAGGATATAGAAAGAGTAGTTTACTTGTAATAGTCTTCTTTCCTTATTGGGGGATGTCCAACTGGCGATGATCCATTATTCTTTCTTTCCTTTTTAATGGGACTTGGTTGGATGAGTAATATATCGTTTAGGGAATATTTTTTGTGTGGAAAAATATGGGTTGATTAGTGCAGGTATGGACCTTCGATTTATCAGGAGTTGTGCTTTGGGCTTAGCAAAGCCCAGGGCCTACGCTTTGAGTGTCTGAGAGGGCACGAGTTTTGCACAGGCCAGCATTCCCTTGGAGGCTTGCGAGTGGGATATTTATTGTTTCTTTACCCCGTCGGTTGCCCCGAAGAGCCGCACATGTGGGATTGTTGGCGAGAAATTTGTAATTCTTCGCCGGATGCCATTTCCACGATGCGGCAGGAGCGGGACTGGCTAGGAACTTAGTCACGAATGCCACATCTTGTGATATGATGACTCTTGGGTTTCGCTCGTTTCTCCTACTGCTTTACTACGTTTCTTTAGTTTCTTTTGTAGATATCTTTCGTCTTATGCCTTACGCTCCGGGACCCTTTCTTTCTTGCTTCATACATTCGCGCCTTTTTGCGTGATCTTTCTCCGTTATCTTTGATCCGTTGTGTCGTATCATTTTGGTGTCTTTTTTTTTTTCGGTGAGTGCAGCCCGAAGCGTTGGGGTTAATAGATTGGCTTTTTATTTCTTGTCGCTTGCCTCCGTCATGGAGTCGGTCGCTCTTCTTCTTCTTGGTTGGTGGTGATTCTTCGGTTCTGGCTGTCGGTGTGGCGGCGGGAGCGGCTTGCGACCGCCTTCGGCTGTGGTCGAACTAGGATGCTCTGGGGCGCCTCTCTTCCTCTAGGTAAGGAAGGGGAGATTGAGCTTGATTGGTATCGAGGATCGGATTATCTCGACCTCGCGGATTCGGCACGCTATAGCAGTAGAGATTGACAAGGTCGGTCCTTCCTATGGGGCCACTTTGCGAGCGCTTAGAACCTGCAGCACGGTGTTGGTGTGGTCCTGATGTTTGACTTTCGTAGTTCTGGCTACCAAAAATGGTGTGTTTCTTCTAAGTCGCCTTTGAGAATGGTCTTCGTTTTCCTTTGCACCCCTTTATAAAAGGGGTTTTACAACATTTCATTGTCTGCCCTTCCCAACTCGCACCCAACGGTCGGGGTATTTTGGTTGGCCTATTGGTCTTCTTTAGGGATGTAGGACTCGGTGTTCCCAGTGTAGCTTTGCTTCTTTATCTTTTTACTCGAAGGACCACCCTTGAGGCTTCTTTATTTTCTGAGCGTCCTGGATCTCCTCTGGTGATTTCCGATCTCCTTTCTTCTCATAGGTCATGGAAGGGTCGTTACTTTTGTTAATTAGTCGAGGTTGGGAGTCGACCTTAACAAGATGACACCTTTGAGGCGTTCAGTGGCAGGACCACCCACTGAGAATCTCGTGAGTGTTTGTGTCGTTTTTGGCGTAACTTGTGCGAGGTTGTCGAATATTTCGACTACATGTCATACATTTTCCCTAGTGCTCGGTTGATCTCGATCTTGAAGATGTGTTGTCTTTATTGAGATTGGTCGAATGTACCTTTCGCCTCTGTAGACTAATTCATCCAGGACATTGCAGGCCCCTCGGGTGGAAGCACCTTCGCCACTGTTGCTTTGAGGCCCTCGCCTCCTCCTTCGAAAATCTCTCATTCGGGCCTTCCGTGGCCGCCCAGGGGAGGAGGGTTTTGGCTCAATTGGAAGCACTGTCCCGGAAGCCCCGGAGTGTGAAGCGGAAGAAATCGGGCTTTGCTGATAAAGATAGGCCGACTTTGGCCAAGGTTCCAAGATTGGGAGTATCCTCGTCCTCTCGATGCATTCTTGCTTTCAGATCGGAGCGGGTGCGGTTGCCGGAAGTGGCGGCTCCTATAGTTTGAGCTCGCGGCCCTTGCTGTGGTGAAAGTGGCCTCTTGGGCGATCAGTGACAGGCGGATGGCGGTTGCACCCATCCGTCTGAGGTCCCGTAGACGGAGGGCGTCAGTCGTCCTCGCCGAGGCGGAAGGGTTGAAAGGCCCGGAATCGAAACCGGTAGTGAGGATGGGACTCTTAGCTCTTAATCTTGGGAGCTGCGGAAGGTGCGTGTCGTCCATCTTGGGGATTCGATCTTGGGAGGTGAAGCGTTACTGTCAGCGGGCTACGCTCTGTCTCTTGGAGTGTTGCTTACTCGGTGGGATTTACGTGTCTCGTGCGTCTATCTCGTCTTGATCTCGCGTAGGATGTTGACCCGTGTTTGATGTGCGGAAGTAGCCCACTCATTTGAAGTTTGGTGAGAAAGGCCAAAGCCCGAATGAAAAACATGTGAAAATTGCTGCCGGTTGCATAAAGGCGGCGCTTCTCTTGCCAGAAGCGGAATCGAGCTTCTGAAACGGCGTGCGAAAGAGGTAGAGAGGCTAAAGTCCGACTTAAAGCACACCATGTCGGCCCGTGCTCGGGCGGAAAGTAGAGAGGACGAAGTTCGGAATACCCTGATGGCGGTTGAGGGCGAGCTTCGGGAGGTTCGTGGCGAGTTGCGAGTTCATAAGGCGATATTGTTTGAGACCCGGATGAACATGATCGGCTGATGAGCTAAGCGGTGAAGAACATCATCCGGGGTGAGTTGCGGGAGTCTCTCGGAGAATTGCGTGCAGTCAATGGCGGCCCCAGGTGATAAAAACTGCGCGGAGTTAGATGCGACTCGATCGCGAAGCTTCAGGAGCAGTCTTCTTTAGAGGTAGCTCGTCGGAGGCCTCAGAACATGCGCAGGCGGGTAATTTGAAGGAGGAATTATCACGGATTGCATGGGGATACACATCGTGATTTCTTTGGTTGCTCGGAGGGACGAAGTTAGCCCGGAAGATTGAGAGACGAGCCGGTACGCTTCGATGAAACTACGGGTGGCTGTAGCCTTTCGTGAGAGCGATTAATGCTTATGCGGACTTAGACTTAAACGATCTTCCCGTGTGAGAGGCGGAGGAATCTTTTACGCAAATTATTCTCGAGATTCGGATTGCCTCCTGCTTGAGCCAGAGCTTCCCCTCTTTCTCGTCATCCCTCCCGAGCCTTCTAAAATCCTTGTACTCATTTACGATTTGACTTTCATACTTTCCTTCTCATGTATACTTGTTTGTCTTTGTTTGGGCTTGGAACTGAGACATATATAGCCTCTACTTCAATAAATATTCATTTCATTTTTTTTTGTTGTTTGTGTTTACAAGTTGCATTCCACGCTTTCCTTTTTGAGCGATCCACGAATTGAGAGTTTGGGTTGAAGCCGAACAAGCTCGTCAAGCGCGAGCTGCTTCAGTGGAGCAGTGTCGGCCCGAGAGACGAGCACTTATGCGGCGTGGCGTGTGTAGAATGGTGAGGTAGATCAAAATGGCGTGTAGACCGTCTGTGATTACACGAGTGGCGATGACTCCACGAAACTGCGTGACTTGCTTTTAGTGAAACTCGTCGATTGATGGCCGACCTTCATGAAATTTGAATTCACACGAGTTGAACGGTTGTGGGTTCGTGTCTGTCTTGGGTGAGAGGTCGCCCCGTGTGAATGGGTGGCGGGGAGCTAGATCCTCGTGGTGAGAGGGAAGAGCCGTGCAGTGAGATAGTTGGTGGGGCTCGTCAGAGGAGTGTTGATGGGAGGCTCGCCCGGTGAATAGTTGAGTGGGGCTCGTCCAGAGTGATCCCCCCGGAGGAAGCTGCCGATATGGATTGGTGGGAGTTTGTCCTGGTGATGCGGGAGGGAGGCTCGTCGGGGTGGTGCAGAGTGGGCTCGTCCCAGGAGTGACCCCGAGAGGAAGGCTCGTCGGGGTGAATAGTTGGTGGAGCTCGTCAGAGTGATGGGGAGGAAGAGCTCGTCAATATGAATTCTTTGAATTAGAGCTGTCAGGTGAGGCCCGAGAGGAAGGCTGCGTCGGGGTGAATTCATCAGGAGTGGAGCGAGGAGGAAGGAAGCTTGCCCGATATGGTCTTCGGGGGTTCGTCAGGGTGGGCGGGAGGAATGGCTCGTTAGGATTGAATTCTTTGAGTGGGGCTCGTCAGAGTGGGCGAGAGGAAGAGCTCGTCAATGTGATTCTTGGCGTGGAGGCTCGTCGAAAGTGAGCGAGAGGGAAGGCTCATCGGGTTGAATGGCCCGAGTGGGGCTCGTCCAGGGTGAGGCGGGAAGAGCTCGATCAATGTGAAATTCTTAGCGTGGGGCTCGTCAGGAGTGGGCCCGAGGAGGAGGCTCGTCAGTGGCTGAATAGGCGAGTGGGCTCGTCCAGGGGTGGGCGGGGAGGGAAGGAGGCTGAAATTCGGGGTGAGCTGGCGGAGTGGGGCTCGTCCAGGAGGTGGGCCCGGGAGGGAAGGCTCGTCGGGGTGGATGGTTGAGTGGGGCTCGTCAGGAGTGGTGGGGAGGAAGGCTCGTCGGGGTGAATGGCCGAGTGGAGGCTCGTCAGAGTGAGGGCGGGGAGGAAGGCTCGTCGATGTGAATTGCAGCATGGGGCTCGTCAGGAGTGAGGCGGGAGGGAGGCTGGATTGGGGTCCAGTTCTTTGGTGGAATTTCGTCCGGGAGTGAGGAGGCGAGAGGGAAGGAGCTCGTCGATGGTGCGTTCCGGCTGGTGGCGATGTGGCCAGGGTGACGATGTAGCTCGGTACAGGTCCCGACTCCACGGCTGCGTGGCTTGTGCGGATGGGTGAGCTCGTCGATGGTGGGCGTTCAGGAGTTGAGCGATGTGGCCAGGAGAGTGACGATGTAGCTGGTAGTGCGACTCCACGGTACATGGCTGTCGTCGGTAGGCGCTGCGTCCCGATGGTGGCGTTCGGTAGAGTGGCGATGGCCAGAAGTGGCAATGTGGCACGGTGGTGCGACTCTGACGGCGTGGCTGTCGCGGTAGGTGGGCTCGTCAAATTGAAGCGTGGCTCGGCGCGGTGGCCTTGGTATGATGTAACTGGCGGATCGAGTCCTTAGGTAGCGTGACCTGTGCAGAGTAGGCGGGCTCGTCAAATTGAGCAGCGTGGCTCCTGGGCGTTGTGGCCTTGGTGGCAATGTAGCTGGCGGATCGACTCCTCGGTGCGTGACTTTGTCGCGGAGTAGGCGGGCTCGTCGGAATTGAAGCGTGGCCAGGGCGCTGTGGCCCTTGGTGGCAATGGCACGGCGGTCGACTCCTCGGGTGGCGTGACTGTGCAGTAGACGGGCTCGTGGAGTGAAGCGGCATGGCTCGGTTTGTGACCTTGGTGGCGATGATGTAGCTGAGCGGATCGACTCCTCGGGTAAGCGTGACTGTGCGAGTAGGCGGGCTCGTCAAATTGGCGTGGCTCCGTATTGTGGCGCCCAGGTAAGCAATGCTGGCCGGATCGACTCCTCAGTGCAGTGGCGTGCGAGTAAGGCAGGCTCGTGAGGTGAGCGCGTGGCTCGGTATTTGGGGCCTTGGTGGCGATGCTTAACTGGCGGATCGACTCCTCGGTGGCGTGACACATGCGAGTAAACGGGCTGTCGAATTGGCGATAGCTCCATTTGTGGCGCCATTGCGTCTTAACTGGCCGGATCGACTCCTCGAGGTAAGCGTGACTGTCGCGGAGTAGGCCGGGCTCGTCAAATTGAAGCGATGACTCGGCGGTGTGGCCTTGGTGGCGATGTAACTGAGCGGATCGACTTCGTTTGGGCGGCGTGGCTGTGTAGTGGACCATCTACGTCCAGTGTGAGTTCTGGCGGAGATTCGTTTATGTGCTGCTTTGCTAGGAGGGCCTCGTCTGTAGCTGACGGTTGGGTGAAACTCGTCCGGTATGAGTTATTAGGCTTATTGTTTGAGTTATCCCAGTGAGATATGGCTCCTTGATGCGTGACCGTTTGGATTGAGCTGTTGCATCATTTCGATTAACCGATTCTCTTGGAAAGGTCTGCGAAACGTCTTTAATGTTGATCGATGGAGAATTTGGAACGTTCGAGGTGAGCTTTTAGTTGCTTAGGCCTTCTTATGGCCACTTGGCCTTGTTCTTTGTGAGGCTTGTTCTTTGTATTTTTGCTTTCTCGATCTTGTTGAAATAACGTGAGATGAAGAAATTCGAAGTTTGATCGTCTTCGCGAGGAGGGTGCCAGGTTGGGGTCGTATTCTTGTTCTTCGTGTGGGAGTTGTGTTTCTGATCCCCTTTGTGGGAGTCATGTTATTCCACCAGCCGTCTTCAGGGAATGCCGTCCAGAGGTGGCGCATCTCTTGCGCTGCTCTCTCTGTTTTTATTCTTCTTCTTATCCCTCTTTTCTTCCTAACTCTTCCTTTGTTTATCTCTTTTCTCCTTTGTCCTGTTTCTTTTCTCCCACAATCTTACTCTGCTTTTCTTACTTTTCCTCTTTTCCACCTTTATGGTCTTTTTATTTATTTCCATCGTTTCTTTTTTTCTTTTTTTTTGAGAAGCTGCTTGTCTTGGATACTTCTGAAGATGTAATCAAGGATCTGGCCCAAATGTAATTCAATTGAAATAAGAGAAACTTTCCTTTTATGTCTATATATCTTCTTTGGTACCTTTTACGTATCTTACATATATATAAGCCCATTTGAGATGTCTCACCCAAATAATCAATGAACGCTCCGGCCCGACATAAGATCAGATAAGGCATTATTGACACAAGTGATCTTCTTTGGTAAGCGGCAAGGTGTTACGCATTCCATGTGTCACATGAGATTTTCCACTCGCCATTTTGGAGTTCATAATTACTAGTCGACTCGGATATGGTCGCAGGACCTTCCAGGTTGGGACTAGTTTTCCATGTATTTGGATTCTTTGCCATTGTGAGGAGCTTCTTTAAGACTAAGTCGCCGGCATGTAGCTCCTGGGGTTGACTTTTTGATTATAGTACCTCATTCATTTTCCTTTGATATTCCTGATGCGGCTTGGGCACCTTTCATGGCTTTTGTCTAAGGGTTTCTGAGTTTAGACGTAGAGCCTGCGTCATTATGCTCCTACGTCTTGCTCGATCACAGGATACTGCTTGATTCGAGCCTCCAGAGCTGCGCGATTACCCAGCTGAGGCGACGGGAGGTTTCAGAGTTCTTGGCTTTCTGTGTGTTATCCTGTAGGCCTTAGTACCTCGGGGGAGATGTTACACCGGGTTTTCTTTAAGGTCTTCTAACTTAGTCTTCAAAGGGTGCTTTAAAGGGTTGATTGCTGACCCGGCTGTCATTTGATTACGGATGTCTTTGAGGGACCCGAGTAATAATTTTTAATTCCTAGCTCGGCACAAAAATCTCTAGTTAGCATTGTCATTGCTTTAGTTGCCGATACGGGGCTGCAGGGTTGCAATTTGCATATGATGGCTCGCCATACGAATTGCGTATCTTTTTATACGTAATTGTAGGCTGGGAACGGCCCACGCCCCGCCAGGTGAAGTAATCCAGCTGCGACGATTATGGTGCATCCTTTACCAATGGCGGGGGTCCCGATATATCGAACCCATTTGTTGGAAGGCACGAGACTTGTAGGTGATATTAGGAATTCGTGGGGCGTGAGATCTTGGCGTGCTCTAGCGAATCCTACATTCCCGGCTAAATCGATTCATCCTTAGTATAGTTGGCGATGTATCACTGCGCCGCCACAAGACTTTTCTGCTAATGCGAGCTCGATATGATTCCATGCTCTCTCATGCACCTCTCGGCATGTACTTGGTGTCCTCTCTACTTGATGCATTTAAGAGAGTGAAAAATCCTCGCTTATAGAGGAAGCTTCCCTTTATGATTAAGTTAACTGGGTGGCCTCGCCCTTATTTTGATTATTTCTTTACGGGTAAATGCAAGTAGGCTTCCATCTATATATAATTCCAAATGGGGTCCGTCCGACTCGGCGGCGGACTGCTGCAGGCGTAGTCATGCCATAAAGGATCGATATAGGGTTAGCTAAGTATTCAGCGAGTCGACTCGTGAGGAGTCTTCCTGTGAGGCGTAGCTAACCGCGAGGCGTCTGCTCGAATTCTACGCGCTGCAGGGACATACTTGACAAGACTGTTTAATTTCTTTAATGAATCGCGGACCTTTTGGAGTATGGAATCATCGTTTCGCTTTTTTTAGTCTAAGTAAGGTATCTTCTATTTGTCGACCAGGCTGGGAGTCGGCTGTATGCTTCATTTGATGGAGCTTCACAATGAATGGGCGAGGTTGGGGGCTGCTTGTACGGCCTCATGCTAAACCCGTTGATGGAAGCATAGGACGAATCGGGTGTGATGTCCTCCGCTTAGGTGAGGTTAGAATTAGACACACTTGCTTCCTTGCGCATTTGAGGGCTCCATCTCACGAGTTTTCCAAATTAGGGAGGGGTAGGTACTTTTTAAGTAGGTGATACAGGCAAGGATTACGCCGAGGTGATTCCATGATGAGTCGGCTAGGACTGTCTGCCTATGGCGAGTTTTTCGAGCATGATGTCTGAACTCGCCAGCTCTGTATTGCTTCAGCCCGATATAGGAGACTTACGGTTTGTATGTCTTGCTTCATTGGGTGCTCTGTTGGGACTTCTATGGTATAATTTGGGGAAATAGACGGAGTTTAAATTTGTAGTTGCAGTGCTAGTATTAATTTCTCATCCTCGGGTACCTCTCCACTCGGCTCCTCTCGGAGCTCGGCTACAATAGTAAGCGGGGGTCTTTGTGCTGAGTTTCATGTCTCTGGCGAGTCTGCGGTAGTTGAGAAATCCCGTCTGGTAAGTGGGTGGGGAGTTCCTTCCGGCCCAGGACTTACTAGAATGGTGGAACTCGGGTAAGTTTTAATGTTGTAAATGTACTTCCTTCCGTCCCAAATTGGAAGGCCTTCTTGAGGACTTTGAAGAAGAGTGGCACTGTCACTATGCTTTGGATACAAAGCACCTTAAAACTCGATCCTTCACATCGTTATTTGGACCTCCTTTATTCTGATGGTGATGGCATGTCGATCTTTGCCTTTATTTTGCACCAGATTTGCCTCAATTCCCTATCAGTTGACTATAGAGCTGAGAATTTCGGTAATCTGGCCCGAGGCACATTTAGTGGAGTTCGACCATGTTATGGTCCTTAGGATCACGGAACGCCTCACGAGGGAGATGAGTGATGTGGAGTTGGGTGTAATTGGATTTACCGACATGTCGTCTCACGTATACCTCCATGGATTGCGCTATCTGGCACGGGACATTTGGTTTACTAACCTCACGGTAGCTCCCTGCGGATTCTTAGTCGAATGGCATCCTGCGATGTGATAAGTTCCACACAGGCCGTGTGAAAGGAAGGGTTTTTTCTTAATTAGTCTGGGTCCGTGCGATCGATTATGGCCGGAAAGCGCATCCGTAAGATTGGGGATTCGTGGCGCGGTGGCGTCGCGATAGAGTCGATCCTTGGCGGTGGGAAGGCATCCTTCGGGCACGCTCGGTTTATGTCAATTGGAGTCGTCACAGTCGCCACTTGCCATTTGCTTTGGCGAGTCTGACATTGTGACCACTGGGATATTCTACCTCTCAATCGGCTCCTGCGGAGAAGCTTGCCGATCTCTCCTAGATTGGCTGGCTTCTGCCTTTGGCGCGAAGCTCCTGGCTTTTGTTTGGTAGTTTGAAGGGCCAGTTGGTGTTCAATCTATGAGTGATTCTTTGTAGGTCGATTCCTCCATATGCACTCTTTACCCATGTGAAAGCGTCTCTGGCCATGTCTTAAAAGTGGGTGAGGAGACTTGAGGTCTTAGTCGGTTTACTGGAGTAGATGTAAGCGAGATGTTGATCGTCATCCGGTGACACGGAGTTACAGTTCCTCAGGGCTCGGGTCGGGTGAGGCACACCTAAATTAGCGCATGTCAGCTAAATACACACTCACGTTGTCGTACGCTCTTTGTTTCATGTTTTATGTAGCATTCCCGGCCACCGTGATGATCTCCTCGGACCCTTCCCATCCGTATAAGGTTAGGAATTTGATTATCATGTGATATCTTTTGAGGGGATGGCTTTTATTGCATTGAGAGAGGAGTGCGCTGTGTCCTACGATAATGAACCTTGTTGTAGTAAATCGCACAGTGAGGTATTTCCTTGAAGTGAGCACCGGAGTTGAATCGAGGCCCGACGGTATTACCTTTTCTCCGAAAGCCCGTGAATGTGTATTATTGATTACCAGATTTTTCCCTCCCAGTGCCCATTTTTGTCAAAAATTGCTTGTGAAGATGATGTCGGTAGAACTCCGTATCAATTAAAACCCAGATGAGGCCGTTGTATTGGCCGCGATCGTACGGACTACCAGCGAATTAGGCGCAGAGGTACTGGCATCCCCTCCAGGTCTGGAGTCGATGTGATGGTAGTGTCGGGTCGCGGTATTTAATTCTTTGCCCATGTTCCTCGTTCCTGGCATTACGATGCTACGGGTGGGCCTTAGGCCAGACAGATTCTCCTCCTCTGTAGTCCCGGATCAGTGGATTTCTCGAGGGGTTCTTTGATGTGAGTCGTCGTTCGCCAGAGTGGTGTTGTTGTTGAGTTGGAGCGATTGATTTTGGGCTTTGGTCTGGAGCTTGGTCTGGGCTTGATTCACTGAGGATATGCAAATAGCGGGGGTATCGCGTTAATATTAAGTATTCTATTTCTCTCTTTAGTTGTATACAGTTGTCGTGATGCCCGTAGTCCACTATGGAACTCACGCGATATTTGGTGTTATCTCTTGTGGCGGGATCGATTTCATCGAGTTGGCCATCCTAAGGGATTTAGCTAGTTTAGTACCTCGTCGCGGGGACTGCGACCGCTGAGGGCCTTTAGGGAGTGGGCGGCGAGTAGCGTCGTCTTCTTCGGTTGTGGTGGGCCCGGAGAGGGTCTGGGATTCCCTCTCTCCTTTTGGGGGATCGTTCTCGGTCTCTTCGTGGGGATTTGTCCGGGTCATCTTGTCTTTTAGGGCTTCGTCCTCGCCGTTTATATATTTCTCCGCTTTGGCGAGCACCTCGGCCATGCTTGCTTGGGGGTTTTTCGAATGGAAACATCGAGGATCTTTTGGTATACTCTAACCTGCCGATACAAATCTTGTGATGGCGAAGATTTTTTCATAAGATGTCTATCTTTAAGGACTCGGTGTTGAATCTTTGCCGCGTGTGACTTAAAAACTCTGCGAGGCCACGCTTGTGGTCGACGGATGGTAGGCTTTCGGCTTCTGTCGTCTTGGCTCGGAGTAAGGAGTGGGAGACAGATGCAGTGGATAGTTCTGAATGAAGAGATAGATGAAGGAAATTCTATTAAACCGGGGCTAAGGAATTTGGGCCTTTTAGTCATAGTGCGTGAAATACACGTCTGAGGAATCTTGATACCCCCGTCTGACTCCATTTTGATTCTGTAACTATTAAGGATGGTGTGGGATCTTTGGCTCTTATGAGAGTTTCCACTGTGGCATTCGAATTTTCTTTGGGAGCGGATAGCAGCTGTTTTCCTCGACGGTGAAGGGTGATTCGAGTTTGTTGCAAGGTATCCATAATTAATAAAGGCGCGTCCCTTAACCACCCCTCCTTTACCGCGGTAGGGCTCCTATTTGAGACTCTCTGAAACCTCTTGCTCATTGGCTGGCTCTCACCTTTCATAATTTGAGGTGATGCAGCCGTTCGCGACCTGCCCAGTATTGCTTCATTTTCCATCCTCCACGGGACCCGATTAGGGTCAGGTACCCCTGGATCGAAATTTGGACTCTGCCTCTCATTTATTGTATAAGGGATGTCGCGTAGAGTTATCAGCGAGGGGAGGAAGGTCATGGCCTTCGATGCAATCGTATCTCCGAGTGGATGTTATGGCCCCATGCAGTAAGTTCTTTCCGATTTTACATCGGTGTTGATTGACGAGAATGATACTTCCCTTCGTTTGTATTGGTTGCATAAGCTTCCTTTATCCCGAGGAGGTCTACTTTAATCTACATTGCAATTGGATCCTGCATCCTCGGCGGATTAGCGTTCTCCACCCTTGTGTTCACTTGTCCAATCTGAATTTAATGGCCCGAAATCAGTTATATTTATAAAGGCTGTCGTTCCACAGACAGCGCCAGGCGATGATGTCTTTTTCAGCCGGGCTGGGTGGAGCGTGTGAAATTATTTGAAATTTGGACCGGATTATTTAATAGAATTTGGGATGGACGGGGCGTGGATCGTCCCCAAGGTGAGCGGGATCGGGCCTTCGTTGATCTGCGGAGCTGCAGGTGTGGCACTCTGTGCAAAACAAGGAAAAGAAATTCGGCGAGGGGCTGTGCAGTGGCGCTCAATCTGTCGATTTCTTCTGAGAGAAAGAGAATTTACTTTAGAGTATCTGTTAAAGTGCGTTTATGTTTGCGTCACCTTCCGGCGTTGTGGTAGTCTTGTATATTTATATTAGATGTTCGACCAGGTTGGATGGTGATAAAGTCATACATTGGATGGGATAATGAACTATTATAAATCGTATCAGTTTAGTCTGACGTTGAGCAAAAAATCGGATTTTTGTGGAGTTTTTGTGAAAATCGATTTCGGGTAGCGTAAAGCGATTTTGACAAAAAAAATGGAAGAAAAAAATCAGTAAAATGGAAAATCGCCTATTTTTGCGATGGCACCCGAAAAATCCGATTTTTCCCGAAATTTAGAAATTAAATTATATTTTAGAGTCACTAAAGGGAAAGAAATTAAAATGGGGCCAAAACAAAGCTGCAGAATTAAAAAAAATGTATTTTTGGAAAAAATAATTCATATTTAATTACCTTCCTTGTGACACGATGGAGTGTTGTCTCTCTATACTTTCTCTTTACCAAAGTATGCCTCTCTCGCACGTTTCTATGAGCTCCTCTCGCCGAAAATATGATATTTTTGAATTTTTAACTTGATTCGAATGTGGAAAGGAATTGAAGGGTTTGAATCATTGAAATCTTGGGTGACCAACATACATTCTAGAAATGATTGATTCTTGACATTATATGGTGCGAGACTTTTTATTCTCTTATTATTTGTTTGTTCATGAATCCTTTACATAATATTTTATTTATTTTTTATTTTTACATTTATAACTTATAATATTTTTTTCATCGAATATTAATTTGAAAGGAAGAAATAAAATAATATCATTTAAAAATTCAAAATTATAATATATAATATTTTTGAATCTCTCATTATCTACATAATATTTATAATAATAACGAAAACAAACAGACTTGTCTCTATTATATTGTCTGGCTATAACGAACTCAGCTCATATTAAATATAACATATTTAATTTAATAATTACTAATCCATTTGATTTTAATCTACTTAATTAAAATACGAATAATTTAAGTAATACATATAATTAAAATGAAAAAAATTTAATACTTCAAATATTTTTGTAAAAATATGCTGATATTCTGGAAATATTTCAAGTAAAATCCAGATTCACGGAAATATATCAGTAATTCTGGAGTATTTTGATCCTTGGAGTGCGGGATATGAAAGGAAGTAGTTTTCTTGCCAATGATCTTGCTTTCGCACATTGGGGGATGTCCGTGGCGATGATCCGAATTTGTCTTTCTTTCCTTTTAGTAGGTTTAGTTGGATGGAGTAATATATCGTTTAGGGAATATTCTGTATTGGAAAAATATGGGTTGATTGGCTGGAGTATGGACCTTCAATTTATCAGGGTTGTCTTTCAGGGCAGGCCCAGAGACTCTCTTTTCCCCAGGGTGTTTGTCTCTGAGAGGGCTGGAGTTTTACACAGGTACATTTGACATTCCATGGGCTTGGCAGTGGGATATTTGGCAGATTTAACACTACTTCGAGAGACAAACCTTAAATAACTTATTACTTATCGAGTTAAACGAGGAAATCTAAAACTGAATCTGACCGATAAGTCTTACAATTCTAAAATCAGATTAATCTTCTCTGTTTTAAAAGCCAAATGCTCGCCTGTATTAGTTTGATTTTGTATTTATCAAATTTTCTTTTAATTTTAATTTACATTTAGAGCATATGTGTAGTGTATAAGATAAGTCATTATAACACTGTAAATCAAGTAATAAGATTTAAACAAATATAAACAATAGTAGATATATTCTTTTAAAAATATATATAATAGTAAGATATAATGATTTGAAATGCACGTCTGAATTCAATATTTTTTATATTATTTAAAATATTATCGTATCAAAGAAAAAATAAACTTCACGGTGGTTAATGAAAGCCTTTTAAGTTTTAAATTATTTAAAAAATGAATGGAAAATTTTACAAAATAGATCTAAAATTTTGATAAGAAAAGCTGAATAAAAAAATTTGATAAGAGAATATATTCAATAAAAATGTTATCATTTGCATTATAAATCATTAAAAATTTAACGAATTCATAACAAAAATTATGCGCCAGGTTTCTATTTTTAAGAACAAGTTTTTTTGTTCCAAATGTTACCATTTTTTTTTTTTTTTTTGTATTCGAAAAACATAAAAAGCATCAAAGGCTCTATTTGGTTTTTATTTTTGAAAATTACTATTGATAATAATTTTTAAAAACAAATAGAACACTATTTTGTGTTTTAAGAAAAAAATTAAACCAAGCGTTATTCATATTTTCTTATATTTAGTAATAATAAACTGTTTTTAAAAACAAAAACCACCGTTTGTTTATTGTTTTTAAAATAATAAAATAATAATAAGGACAAGAAACACATGAAGGGTATTTTTTATTTTTCTTTTTTAAACTATAAAAAAACATTAAATTTAAATAATAATAAGAGTTTTCAAATAGCAATAAATCGTTTGATATTTAAAAAAACAAAAACAAAGAAGAAATTTAAGAATTTTTTCTTCTCTTAGAACATCGCAATGGTGCTATAAAACACGATCTTAGTGTGGGCCTCCAGTAGGTGAGTTCGTTCGTTTCTAGTCAACATTATAAAGCAGTTGGTAGCATCGTAGTAAAATCGGGGGTGTTTACAGACGGAATAATCCTAAAGTTCGGATGCCTTCTTATAAAGCTAGGCTCAAAGGTGAATTAGTTTAGGATTTGAATCTCACGATCGTGATACTCTTAGCGTATGGATAAATCGCTGAAGGCCAAAATATATAAAATATATATTTATCAGCGAATTTCTTAGTTTTTAAATCCTTTATTTCTCTAAATATTAATTTTTGATAGGAAATAAGATATTTTATCCTTCAAATTAGGATCTTTATTCATAAAATTAAGGAAAATTAGCGAACCACGCTTTATAAATAACAAAGATCTTCCTGAGGTAGGGGATTTGGACAAAGCAAGTTGCTCTGTATTTTGCATTTTTAGTTGAGCTTGTAATCAGAGAATTGAGTCGATCGTGCAATCCTTGGATCCACCTTTTTTGTAGGTTAAGTATTTGCACTGCGATACTAAAGATTTCGACTATCAAAGTAACAACACTCTCTATTTTCCAAAAAATCATATAAACCAGAAAAATTCAATTTTATGGAAACACTTAGTAGCAGTGAATTTAAGTGAAAATCGGAAATTTTTAGATCTCGGATGATGAAACGAGAGCATTTATTGGAATCGTCTTTGCAGAATCACAATTCTGTATCGAATTTGAGACGGTTGGATTTAATTTTTTCGAGGCGTGTGCTTAGTGACGGCCAGCGACATTTGGAGAAATTTCGCGTTGAGTAGTAATGTGAATGGAAGGAAAGTCAAAGTCCTATGGGGTGGCCATGTGTCACCACACAAGGGATGAAATCAAAGTTTGCTTGACAAATGGATAGAAATCCAAGAGAGCCAATGGGGGAGGATGACACGTACTAGTGAGAGCAATCGCTTTTTTGGTCGTTTTACTGCTTGAAAATCGGTTTTTCGATCAGGAATGGATAGAAATATCGCAGGAAATCGGATGGAAAAATCGGTATAAAATCGCGGAATTTTTTGGAAAATCGAAAAATCCGATATTTATCCAGGTTTTTAGGCGTATCACGCCTTGTGCTGGGGTAGCGTCCGGGCAATAAAGTGTTGGCGTTGTCGGCCCAGATAATTTGAAAAAATAGGCGATAAATCGGCAATTTATCGCCAATTTTCTTGGAAAATTGTTGACCTTCATATTGTTTTTTGGTTTTGATTCGGTCGATTGATACGCATTTTTGGAAGATCAATGGCTATTTTTGATCCATGGTTAGTTTGAAAATTGAAGCGATCCCATGATGCAGAATGATTTACGGATATATGATGATCAAGATGCCGTGGCCCGAGCCCGTCAATCCGACTGATTTATAAATAAATGTGACGGTTTTTGACAATCCAATGACTATTTGATTTCGAAAAATTACATAAATACCTAAATCATGCACTTTTCATTTACAAACTCATCCATCCACATCTAACCTCCATTTTCACTCTCAAATAATTTTTATTTGTTCTTTATCCTAATTTTTGGAAGATCTTTGGGGATTAAGGTATGTTTCTTTGTTCATTAATTTTTGTTTTTATCATATTTGATTTAGTTTTATTTTAATTATTTGAGTAGTTTATAATATATATTTTTTATACTATAGTTTTATTTTAGTTTTATAATTTGATATTAATATAATTTTTAGTTAATTAATTATATTATTTATTTAGATAATAGTTATTTTAGTTATATAGTCTCACTTTCAAACAATTATTTACTATAATATTATTTTAGTTATATAATGTTTGAAATATTTTTTATACTATAATCTATACTTTTATAATATAGTTTTATTTTTAGTTTTATAATGAATTTGATAATATAATTTTTAGTTAATTAATTATATTACTTATTTAGATAATAGATTATTTAGTTATATAATCTTTCAAACTTAGTTATTTACTATGATCTTATTTTGAATTTATATAATGTTTGAAACATTTTTATCACTATAATCATAGTTTTATCTTTATAGTTTTATAATTGATAAATATAATTTTAATTAATTAATTATATTATTTATTTGAATAAATTTAGAAATTTATATGTGGCAGATATACTTGTGAGTATTATTAAGTTAGATATCATGTATAAACTTAGGTCTTACTTTTATGTTAAATTATACATATATATAATGTTATTATAATGATATCGTATCTGAGATCCTTTGATTTGAATTTTATTTTCTGATAAAATCCACGTAGTATAGAATGGCTAGTGGAAGTGGGGTAGATCATAACGTGGAAGTGTGCACACATTTGGAGGGGACATAAAATGGAACAATTTGTAATTGAAGCTTGATTTAAGCATAAAAAGTGGTGAGATTGTAAAGTTTCATCTTTCACATACGGATCCCCATTCAAATACTAAGAAGTATACAAATGTAATACGCCAGGAGTAAAGCAAAGAAATGAAACAACTTTTAGAAGCGTAAAGGTAAAAGCGGCGAAAAAGCGGTGATATGGAAGAAATTGAAATTTGAATTCACGAGCCCTGATGGGAAAACATCGACATCTCATTGGTAGTGATGATGATGAGGAGGAGGGTAGTAGGGATGTGCATATGTGTCTAGGTGACATGCCTTTGATGAGCGAGATGAATATCGAGGGCGATGTCTGCGTTAAAGCTAGTGGAATGGAGACGGTCGGGTTACGGGGTTGCCAGAATGAGAAAGAAAATAGATAAATCTTTATACAATTCCATTTTCCCTTAATTATATATAAAATAATGTAAATTTATTTTATTATTTTGCATAATTACGATGGCGATCTTAAACGGGTGATCCATCAGAGACGTATACAAATATCACAAAGTATTGGCATACGGATCCATCACTTGGTACCATCATTATAAGTCTTCGGTGAAACAAAAAGCTTCAAAAATATATATTTCAAAGGTGGATTCGATCAAGGAAACAATGAGATGATTAATTAACAAAGTTCTTCCCGTATATGAGCTATTCATACTCAATGATTTCACTTTCATTTAAGAACATGATTTTATTTGCACAACAGCGAGGTTATCTAGTGCTCTCTAAGCATGTTTCACATTCATGATCCTCCATGAAATATGTTTAATAATGACATTTATTTCTCCATATGAAATATATTTTAATAACCGACTTTCCTCGAATTATTATATGTAGGGATGGGCGTAGACCACCATCTTCGTAGTAGAATCAAAGCAAATGCTTAGAGTGGGTATAAAGACCTTACGACTTATGCTCCCGACACCAAGAAAGGAAATAGAGAGACATATGGATGTACAATTATTTACGATGGATGGGTAAGACTGACTAAATTGAGCATAATTAATTTTATGAGTATATTTCAAAAGGAAACCTGATTTTCACCAATTTGTTGATCGTCGGATAAGATTAAAACAGCAAATACATATATGGTTTGTTGAAGGGCGTTATCAAAGGAAGTTGGAGAAACAAATGGATTCCAATTATAACCAGATAATGGATCGGCATTTGTAGAAAGCTGGAAAGTTATTGATGAAGGAAATACAATATGTATTGGACTCCGTATGCGGCTGCTTTGCATTGATTTAATGTTGAGACATTGGTAAAGGGATAGTGTTGCTGGAGTTGATGAGGAATGGTTGAAGATAACCCGACTTCATTTACAGTCATGGTTGGTTGCTTGCAATCTGACGGTATGTGGTGGAATGTCGTGCGTCCTGGAACCAATGGATTTGCAACAAACTATGTACTTACTTGTGATCTTCTAAAAAGGAAATTTAGTTTGAAAGTCTTTATTAGTAATGAATGGTCATCTCACGAAGCTTAGCGAGAATTTGTAGTTGGGCATGGTCGAAAGACTCATATTTTACAAATATCAATGTTAGGAGTGAAGCTAGTGTCCATCCTGAGGCACTTTATGTCTTACGCATTGTTGATTAATCGTCCCGACCGTGCCATTTTATGCGAGTTGATTCGAGTTAATGAAGGCAATTTAGATCATTTCGAAGAAATTTAAAGTGGGTGAAACTTATCATGGTCGTTAGGGATAAAACTCTTAAAGCATCATCTTCATACGGTAGGTAACTAATTGTATCCCTCTTTGTTTGATATTCATTTAATAATTTTATGTTTATATTATTATAACATTACTAATTCTCGATAACTATTTAGACATACTACTACAAATCAAGATTTCAATCTTCAGGACCTGAGGTGGATTCGACCACAGGCATACTTATTTTATTCACTTGATCTTTCTGAATTAGATTATAGTAACTGAAGGCATACCTTAATTTTGGAAGCAAAGGCCAAATTAATGAGTTTCTAATTATAATTAATTGATTCGATTTCTTGGTGTTTATTATTTTATATTTTGACATTTTTAGATTCTGTATCTTATTAAATGATGCGAAAAGAAGTTTGATCAACATGAAGCGTAACCGCGTCAAGATTAAGCGGTTGTGTTGGTATTAATTCATTGCTATAGGCGAAGCTGGCATTTTACCTTCTTCTTTTATTTTCATATTTAGATACAATAATTTTTATTCTACAATTGGAATGTAGTGAACTTTACTGAGAATCTTGCTCCAGCGTAACATTAGGGTTTGCCAAGGATTTTATTTCTGGGCGCATCATCTTGACATGAAGTGAGACACATTTATCTCAGACTCCCTTGCAAAGCAAAGAATGTTGAGTCATTGAATATTCAGTGATAGTTTTTTATTTATTACAATAAGAACTAAGATTTGTGTGACAAATCTGATGGGCGATGAGACTATCCAGAAAATAATTTTCTCGATTTACTTGAAGAATTTAAAGTTGGATTGGTGAAATCGAAGATCAAGCTCTTTAATGGGGTTAGACCTCTCATTTGAATCGATAGAGATGGAATCCTAATGCGAATTCTCTTTTGTTATTAGGAAGCGGGTATATTGATATTTGGCGAGTTTATCGAAAGTTCTGTGTGAGATTTTAGGATTAAGACCGGGGGACTCATTTCAACTCACATTCACTTCGACCCTCTTTTTTGTGGTTAAGTGTGAACAGTAGTAAATGAAGTTTTCATGACCCTTCTCTGAGTTATGATAGACTAAAGAGGAGGGTTCAATGATGGTAGTGATACAGAGCAGTGGTGGGATCACGGATCCACGGCAGGTGATATCAGTTGGAGCCAGGAACTATAGGTGAAGATGGTTTGCTCCATGCTACCCAGGATGAGCCACCAGGTCTCTAGGAGAGTGGGCAGTGTTGAGCCATTGGAAGAGCCACGCATAGAGAGACAACTTTTTGAAGGATGACTTTGCAATGAGGATGGTTTTGACTTGACTTTGAGTCCTTAGTGTTGAAATCAATTAGATTCATTAGATGGGGGTGACACTTATTTCACTCCTTTCTGATGATTATAGTTTAATGCTTCTGCATCAACCAAGTTAATGGTGAGAAAGAATATATGGAATGTAGTTAAAGCCCTGTATTTAGTAGGTACAGAAGATTCTGTTTATAGCTCAAAGGCTTTTGAGAGCCAAAGAGCAGTTTAGTTCTGGGAATAAGGCCAATGATTTTGAAAAGAAGAAATGGATTATATTTCTTTGCTCTGGATGGAGGAGAAGCAGATAAAGTTTAATTTTAACTGTTTTTCAATTAAATTCAAGCTTGAAATTCAACTGATGGGTTGAAGAAGTAGAAGCGTATTTTCATACAAAATTCAAAAATGCGAAGCGTGTTTAATGAAAACTAAGAGATTAAGGACCATTTAGAGAATTTACTACATGTGTGCAGATTTTGGATGGGAGTTGAATTTTCGTGATGAATAAGCGGAACAACTATCCTCGCCAGTCCACAAATGCCGTTCCAGATTCCATATCAGATGAAGGATTTCAAAACGTGGTGTGGGTGAACCTGAGATTTTCTATAAGAATTCAACGCGCACATATTTATGCTGTGGCATGTTCGGGGATTCTGATCGTCTGTCCATTTGCAACTTCATATACTTGGTATGGTGTATAACCTTCTATGCAGATGGTTCATACCGTCAAATAATGATAGACCAGCTCCAGTCTTCATTTGGTTTTAAATGACTATTGTGATGTAGTTTCTAGATGGAGATTATATTGAATATCATCTCCTTCAACCATTAGTGTATATTTGTATTTATACTTATTTTTATAGTTCAACAGTATTTCCATGAATTTTACAAAGTATTTTTGTTAATTTTTGCATTCTTTGTTACATCGAAATATCATGATATTTCCGTCGATCAAGTACCGATATATATAAGTAATTCTGCAGATATTTTAGACTTTCTTGCCAAAGTGATAAGGGAGGATTATCCCAGGCACATGTATTAGAACCAGTGCAGATAGGAGGAGGAGGAAAAGGGAAAAGCAAAAGAGAGAAGAAAGAGAGAGAAAAAGGAGGAAGAGAATGAGAGAGAAGCTCCTCATTCTAGTTTTCCCAGGTCATTTGTCGGCGTTCGTGCAGGCAAGAGACAAAGGGATTGTCCTTGGTGAATGATGAGATTTGGAATTGGGGGTTTTGTTCAAACTCAGTAGAAATTTTCTTACTCGTGTTATTTATAGCTTGCAGAAGTAGTTTTAATGTGGATTCTCGAGTGGCGTGATGGTGGCCTAGTCTCGATCCAAAATCTTGGGGGCCGGAGTGAAGTACTGGGACTATTTGGCGGATCGAAGCATGCGATTTCTACTGGGTTAATTTGGTGATCCGCGACGACTCAGCACGGTCATGACCTAGCCAAAGCGTGGTGGCGCGCGCCCAGCGCGACGACGGCGCTGCGCTGGCACTTGCGACATGCGTAGACCGATGACAACGTGGCGAGCACAGCGGGAGCACGGCGTAGTAGCTATGGTTATTTGCGACATGGGCAATTTGAAAGAAAAAAATTAAATTTTATTTTGTTGTATGTTTTGAATGTTGAAGGCGGGCCGGTACCTCGTTAGTTGAGTCGGTTAAAGGACTTTAACGTGTGTATTGTTTGGTAATTGAATAACATACGGTGTGTGAAATTTATATTGATCTATGCATGGCATGAGTGCTTGATAAATCAGAAAATTATTTGCCGCATAAATTGGAAATGATGCATGCTACGCTTAATATAGCATACTTGCGTGTGACATCCATATGCAAGTAACATCAGCGGGTATGGGTGCATAGTGATAAGATTTGATTCATAATTTCTTGGTAGATATCGATGAAGCTGAAATGGAATGATCAAAATCAGAAGGCTAAGGATTTGTATCATAATGTAGTAATAAATCAATCACTGTATGTTAGATGTAACAGATGAGGCAAATCCCTCCTGGGTGAAAGACCCCGAATTTGTTATTATTATGGTATATGTATTCAATGATGAAAGTTCGCGAGAAGAAAGTGTCGGCGTGAAGCCTGCGGTGAGACCCCGGAAATTTGCGACCTAAATAAACCATGAAATTTGATAAAACTCAAATGAATATTGGAGGTCGGTCCAATGAATCAAGTTATTAGGTGAAACACCAATGACTGGTTTTTCTCACACTTATCGTTGCATGTGTGAGGGAGTCGGTTGAGACTCGGGTTATGGACATGGGGAGTCTCATCATGCGACGTACGTGGTCTACCATATAGGATTATGTTATGTGGAATATGATTAGATGTTTATATAGCCACACGGCCCATGTGTCTCTGCATTTAGGTGAGAATGCTTTGTACAGGAAAACTTATTTACTCGCGGCCTCTCGCTGGTGTGAGTCATCTGTTTGATTATTTGGAGGTACATCAGGCGAGCATATATGGGGATTATCGTGAGCGGGTTGTGGCGCGGGTTCTTTTATTTTATATATTCTGAGATGAATATATCTAGTTTTACATTATATAAATAATAAGTTTTGTAATAAAAACTTAGTTTGGTGGTTTAGTATAGTGTGGATATACTTTTGGGACTTTATACTATTAGTATGGATTTGTATAGATGTAGTAGCATGGTGGTATGGAAGAAAATTCTGAAGTACGGGAGGAAGTGAAGGAATGAATTCACTATAAATTTGATCCTCTATCATAGAATGAGTGCAGTTTTAATCGCGACAAGAGTCTTTGGTGTGATGGGGTCCCCGAGGGTGCGCTGCCGGTGGCGCGGCGACCAGCAGCGCATGATAAGTGTATTCTGCATGACGGCGTGACGGGTTGATCAATAGCCAAAAAAAAAAAGTTTGGAACCTTGGGATTTGGGGCTTCACACACGGTGGCGTGGTGTCGGGTTACGACGTCCGGGTTCTCATGAGTTAGACGGATGCGTGTGAGACGCTTGCACTCAGTTTTGAGGCGTGAATTGGGAATATTTATATGCATTAAAGAACCAAATGACCTATGAATGTGTTAGATACTCCGGTGTAGCGTCTTTTTAATGGATTTAAGTTCATATTCAACCCGAACCCGACTCGACAACCATCCTAACCCGACCCAAGACCATCAAAGGCAATAAAACCTATTTATCACTCCTAAAAAGCCATAACTCTTAAATATATTACAAAATTGCCATCAAAATAAAACCACACCCACCACTGCAGCCAAAACCGACAGAAAAGCTCGGAAACATCTTCTCAGCGGACTCTCGTTCCCTCCTTCCCGCATTCGCATTACAAGTCCAGCTACAGAAAACACGGATTCAACAAATCAAAACGCACAATTCTCAGAAAATCCGTCAAATTCACGATTGGTATAAATATATAGATAGACTTCGCCACCTCTTACCACGCACTCTCTGGTAGCGTTCGCTGAGCTCGAGCATATACGGCGCCCGCCGGTACATCAGATCGCAAGCCCCGCCGGACTTCGGCGCAGCGATCGCACCCAGTCTCGGGACCCAGCGTACGATGAAAAACAGCCGCATGCGGCCAGTCCATGCCGCACCCTTCAACCCACCATCATAACATTATACACAGAGGTATAATGAGTACAGTCCAGTATATTCATACTCATGTACTTCACAGTATGTAACCAAATGAGAGCAACAAGGCGAGGAACTTTGTTAGGAGGAGATGAAATGGCTTGGAAGGAAGTGCGGGCGCCGTACATCTCATGGGTGTGGCCGGAGGTTGAGCATAGAGACTTGTAGTGGTTAAAGACCGGCGAGGTCAATGGGACAGTGGGGGAGGCGAAGAGTGGCTGTCGACGCCTTACGGCGGGATCATCGCCGACTGGACGTCAAATCATGGTATTGTGAAGTCGTGGTGGGGCTGGAGGATGGCGCAGGTCGACATGAGGTCGTAGACGTGTTGTTGTTTTCTTGTCGTAGTCGATCGAGCTGGACTTTTTATAGTTCCCGGGTAACGAGAGATCGGTGTTATTGCGGTTCAGCATTTTTGTTTGCTGCGGCGCCACGGCGCAACTAGTCGACTCAGACGCGGGTATTTCACGGCTATGGCGCCGCAGAAGCTCCGGCGGGGAGGAAGCGGCGGCGGGGTATGTTGGCTGCAGGTAGAAGAGGATGGTAGGTGGAAGACGATGTGAATGGGTTACCATTGACATAATTTTCCTTTTCCCTTCCTACTTTGGTTGATCGAACAAGTGGGGAACGTAATGATAGGTTGGAGGAGGCTTGTGCTTGGGCGGGCGGAGTTGGTGCTTTCTGACCGTTGGACAGGCTGATGGGTGAACGGGGTATGGGAACAGATCAATTGCGAAGGATTAAGATCAGTGGCTTATTTTACAGCCCAGTATCAAATTATTAATAAAATGTACCGAATAATTGTTATAATTTGATCAACCAAAATAAGCTTTTGAATTTTTGGTAATTCTACAGCGATAGCATTAAAAATAAATATATGCTTACAGGTACCAAATCCAATAAAAGAGACAGACAAAAACCTGGAGAACATGGAGAGCTTTGTTCATACACCCTCCCATAGTTGGATGTAGAGCGATGTAGATTTGTGTATTACTCACCAAACGTCATTACTATCTTGGAGGGACTCCACCCTTCTAAGAAGACCTCTTAGAAAGGCATTATCCATTGTGAAGATGACATGAGGTGTTTCTATAAATCATTTACTCTCTTTACCCACTCTTGAAAAAATAACTTTAATTTTTTAATAATTACTAAAATAAAATTTTAACCAATGTTAAATAATACTTAATAGCATTAAGTATTAAGTTATTTATTTTTTAATATTTGATGATGAATAGGGATTGCAGCGGAATAGAGAGTTATTTAAATTATTTCCATCGTAATGAGTGGACACAGTTTAATTGTAATAGGTTTTTCACACAGCGATTTAGTTTGTTTCTCGAACACAGGATGAGTTCGAATATTCTTATTCTCTCCTTGATTATATTTTATAAAAATTTAATTATTTATTTATAACTAATATAAATAATAATAATTATTATAATATAAGGTTTTAATAATAATTTATAAAAATTCATAATGTTTTTTATTTTTAAAAATATATTTAATTTTAAATAACAAAAAAACAAATAATAAAAATAAAAATTTATTAAGAATTGGGACTTATATAAACAGGAATGGAAGTTTAGTTTAGTGTAATGATTTTAATATTGGATTCTTTTCCTTTCTCAAACCAGAACGGAGTTCGAGCGTCAGACATATTGTATTTGCTCGCCTCGATTATATTTAAAATATTTTTTATTATTATTTTATTTTGCTCTTTAATATAAATAATAATATGTAATAAATCTTACTATCAAATAATTTATAAAAATTTATAATGTTTTTCTTTTTTATGAAGTATATTATTGTTTAACCTGCAAAAACAAGCCAAATTACAAGAAAAATCAAATGTAAATAGCCATTTACTGTTTAATTTGTTAAAATGGGAGGAGGCGGTTGAAGAATTCAAATAAATGAAACGGTCAAATGACCACCATGACTCCATCTGAACCATCATATTGTGATAGTAGATATTCACTAAGCTCTCACACATTTTGATCATGTAATCCCAAAGTTTAACATTTTTGAAATATGACTTTTAATAGAAAATGTTAAATCATTTGCTTTTTCCATCATAACTTTTATAAATTTCAATAATAAATCATTTAAAAGTTTAAAAAAAAAAAAAACAAACCATTAAATACAGAAAGCTATTTAACTTTCAAAAATAAAAACATAAAAAAACAAATAGCCTCTTAAGCCATTTGATGTAGAACGACTTACGATTTGAAGTCTATCATTACTCACGAATCATTACTCTTTTATAGAACATTTTACCCACTCTTAAAGAAAAGAACTCTTAGAAAAGATATATCCACTCTTAAAAGATGACATGAAAATTGTTTCACGAATCATTACTCTCTTAGAGAAGACATTACCCACTCTTAAAGAAAAGAACTCTTAGAGAAGAAAATTATCCTCTTCGATGAATGACATGAAGGTGTCATTACCTGGGTGGTTGGGCGACTTTGAGCGTCCACACGGCGACTCATACTCCAAATCATGTCTAGATCAAACCACATGTGAACACCAAGTAGCCCCTTTCCGAACATCGATGACGACTCACCTCGAACCACAAACACCAAATAGCCTTTTCTTGAAACGTCTCTGGCGGCTCTTACTCCAAACCACAACAAAAATGACACATCGAACACCGTAGTATTCCTGACTGCGATGTGGATTATCAGTCAAAAATTCTCTATTGTAATTCTTTCCTATTACTATTCTTCTCATTAGGCAACTTGGTATAAAACTATTATATTCTTTCTGATTTAGAGATATTTCTATATTAGGTAAATAACTTAATTACCAGAATAGGAATTGATTATAGGATCTATTATCTCTATAAATATGTACACATAAAAATACATAATTATTTATGAATAAAAAATATTATTCTCTATTTTTTACAGAATTTAGTATCAGACTTACATTTAATCATTCTTCTTGATCATAAACCATAACAAGTGGATTAAAACATATATCTAAATCTAGCACGTCATTCATTCAGCAACATGAAGATTGTCATTCAATTAGAATTGTATTAGACCAGAACTAACTATAATCTGTAGTGATCTTAGAATGCAGTTGCTAAGAAGGAGAAACTCTCTCCTTCATTAAATATTTATCTTTGCCACCTAGGATAATATGACTGAAGTAGTAGGCGGATAATCGGAAGGTGAGATGGTTGTAGATGCTATGTGCTGGGAGGATTATGAGTGATACATTGGCACACCTCTGAGATATTATTTAGAGCTCTGGCCCCAAAGCCTTTTATGATGGAGCCCGAATGAATTAGGTTTTACCTTGGCCCAGGGGCTTTTTCTACCAGCCGGAAATGGCGGACCACTCTTTGTATAGCTGCCAGAGATGGGCTGAGATATCTTGGGCGGAACTGGATTATCATGTTAGATGAATATAGCTTGTTGGATGAGACAAATATTGCATCATGGCGGGAAATTTAGCCCGGCAACAAATGGTGCATATATTTCTCGTTGGATTAAATTGATTTCGGGCAAATGGCTGACAAAGTCTTGAGGAAGGATCATCACAGTTACAGTGTTATGCCCTAGTTTGCCCACGAAGATGTTGGCCTTGGGCGTGAATGAGACAGTATTTGGAAAGTGCAGGAAGCTTTAGCCATATGTGGTGACTCGAAACCCGGTCTAATCAAATTGGTCCCTCAGCACAGCCAAGACCAAGGCCCATCCATCTTAAGACTACTAATGATGGTGACAAATCATCATACAAATGCACTCAACGCTTTGTGATCAAAGCGGGTCATCTGAAAAGTTTGGTGCTGCATGAACTTACATGGGATACCGGAATGGTAGGATCATAGCGTGATTCGGAAGAATAATTCCAAGAGGCCTCTTTGCTGCAATTGGTAAACAGACAGGGATGATAGCGTGAAAGTCCTCGGCGTGGCGATGTGACGGTGTGGTAATTAATTTCTAAATATTTCTACATGTTCTAATAGATTACTTCGATAATTGGTTTTGTTACTCTGGATCATATAATGTTTGGTGATTCAAGACAAGTTTCACCACCTCTTAAATTTCTGCCTCCACAAAATTTTGTTTCCCTTATACTTGATAGGTACTCAATTCAGATTATTGAGAGAAAGGATTGTATCCTCATGAATTTAGATTATGTTTGATTGTTCCCTCTTTGAATTATAATCTTTTATCTGAGTTTCTCAAATAACCACTACCACCTTATTTTACTGTTGTCATTTTTGTGGCTTGAATTTTGTGTATTTAGGACATCGGACAGAATGGAGGCATGATTGGATTGTGATGTGGGGCAAGGAAGAATTTATTGGACAGTGTCTCTAAAATGCTGGATCAAATTCGTGACTTTAGATTGGGGAGTTCTGAAAAAAAAAAAAAAAAAAAAAAAAAAAAGAATCCCAGGATATGGATTTATGGCATAGGTAGGGCATGCTTCTTTTGGTCACATGAATAAATTATTCCCTAGTTTATTTGCAAACTTTGATGTCTCTGGTTTCGAATATATGATGTTTGTGAACTTGCAAAAGCCATGGTGCTTCATTTCCATTAACCTTGAATAAAGTCCAGTTCCTTTACATGATCATACATTACGATGTTGGGGCGGCACATCTCGATTTGCTGCTGGATGGATTCATGGTCTGTTTCATTCTTTATTGATGATTAGCCTGGGGTATGTTTGATGAAGTCCAAAAGTGAAGTAAACTTGTTGTTTCAAAATTTTCATAAAATGGTTTGTAGTCAATACAATGCACAGGTTTAGGTTCTTCACAGTGACAATGGAGGTGAATATGTGAGTTTTGAATTGAAGCGGTATTTGGAAGCCCATGGAACCATTCATCAAACTACTTGTTTCGATACACCCCTAATATTGGGTCGGTGGCTGAAATGGAAAATTATCACTTTTGTCGAGGTTGTCCGGCAGTTTCATTGATACACATATGCTCTTTATCCTATCGGGGATACGCACTTACCTCCCGCAAAGATATTCGATCAACGAGCACCTTCCGCCACTCCACGATTTCCGCACACCATCCCACCTCACAAAGCAATTGTTTCCCTGCCGGTCCAACCGCTTCTCCTCATGTCTTTGGTTGTGTAGCATTTGTACATCTTCATAAGCGTCAGCGCAACAAGTTGACACCTTAAGCATTGCAATGTGTCTTTTTAGGGTATGCTGCTTATCAAAAGGGGTACCGATGCTATCATCATCCAAGCAAATGAATGTTTCTTACAATTGATGCGCTTTTCACGTAAGAAATGATTTATTTTCCTCCGAGCCTAAACTTCAAGGAGACTGGAAGAAGTTCAAGCTCTGTAATTATGATTTGATTCTTATGTATGGGAACCTCTCGAACCTGGTAACAATCAATGGAATGAAGTAACGCCTCGAACTGGGTAAATGAGAATGTTGGTAATCGGATTTGAGCCAGATAAATTGGGACTGACAATAAATGGGATGAACGGTGGATGCGCCCTAAACAATGAAGTTGTGGATCAATCCTCATATGACCGCACCACGTGCAACCATACACCAAACTAATCACCGGCCGGTGACGGCCCCGGGCTGTAGTCATTTAAACCACACCAAGAAAAACAACTACCACCGTCAAACCGTAGGTATTCCCAAACCCACATATGAACCCGAACTTTCTAGTAAAGTTAAATATCCTATGAGTCGTTATGTGTCTAACCATCGCTTGTCTGAATTAAATAAGTCATTTGTAAATCAATTATCTATTGTATATATTCTTAACAGCGTGCAGGAAGCTTTAGCTTACCCAAGGTGGAAAGCTGCTATGAATGAGGAAATGAAATCCTTGCAGAAGAATGAAACTTAGGAACTTGTTGATCATCCTCCAGGGAAGAAACCAGTTGGATGCCAATGGGTTTATACTGTGAAGCACAAAGCAGATGGTACAAATGAATGTTTTAAAGCGAGACTGGTAGCAAAAGGGTACACCCAAACCAATGGAATTAATTATACATATACATTTGCACCTGTAGCTAAAATCAACACAGTTCAAGTCTTATTTGGTTTCCTACCAGCGAACCTAGATTATTATCGTAACAATTTGATGAAAAACGCCTTTAGCCGATAGTTGTTTGAAGAAGTGTACATGGATTTGGCATACCAGGCACGATACACCTGGCAAAGTACTTCAGAAACAAAATTAAGAATCAATAATAAAACAATCTCTGAGACATGGTTTGAAGGTTCACGGTTCATGAGGTCTTTGGCTACCATCGTAGTAATCTCTCGTGCCACACTTTATTCAAAAAACTTCATGGTAACGATCAACGCCTTATTGATGTTGATTACATGGTGGTTACAGGAAATGACCCTGATGAAAGGAAGGCTCTACAAAGCTTACTGGCGTCGACTTGAAACGAAGACCCTACACTAGAAATATTTTCGTGATCGCTGTTTCACCGGGATAAAGGATTTTCTTGTCTCAAAGAAATATGCTTTTAGATTTGTCACAGGAAACCGGGCATGTTAGCATGTCAACCAGCTGATACACCAATAGAAGAAGGATTGAAGTTATGTGTTGAGACTAATCGAGTGCCTATTGATAAAGGGAGATATCAAATGCTCGTTGGAAGATTGATGTACTTAGCCCACACTAGCCATTACATTCTCCGTCTATGCATCAGTATTGTTAGACGCTTTATGCATAATTCCGAAAACAACATATATGAATGAAGTTATGCTCATTTTAAGGTATCTGAAGTCCGCTCCTGGAAATGGCATTTTGTTCACTAAAACGATCACAAAGGCCGCACGCATATACGACGCTGACCGACAGCACATGACGACATCTACTGGTGATATTTCACCTTAGAGGCGGTAACTGCACGGAGTAAAGCGCAAGCAGCGCATCGTTATTACACGCCTGCCGCGAGGCTGAATTTAGTGGGTATGACACTTTAATATGCGAAGACGCGATCAAGCATTTCAATGATGATTTGAGCTATCTCGCCAGTAACCGGACCGGCTTTTGTCAGACAATAAAGCAACATATGATATTGCTCGCAATCCGTACAACATGATCGTACAAAACATATGAAGCATAAACGACTTTCTCGCAGTGGAGAAATTCGATACAGCAGTCTATCGAAGCCGTTTAAGATCTGACCAATATCACTCACGACATATCCTCACCAAAGTCGCTTTAAGTCGTAGTACTCAAAGCCTTTTCGCAAGTTGAACATATGTGATATAGGATTAATAGTCAAAGATTCTCTATTATAATTCTTTCATATTACCATTCTTCTCTGTTAGACAAGTAACTTAATTATAGGAAACTATTATATTCTTTCCTAGTTTAGAGATATTTCTCTGTTAAGCAAATAACTTAATTATATGAATAACTTGATTATAAGATCTTTATTATCTCTATAAATATGTACATGTAAAAATACATAATTATTTATGAATAAAAAATATTATTTTCTATTTTACAAGTTCCTCGACGTGGAATTTTGTCATTACTCATTCCGTCCGAATGTCCACGAACGAGGACTACTTATAATACTCCGAACCTTGTCTTCAACACCAAGTAGCCATTTCCCATAAAGTATCATACTCTCGATAAAAACACCAAGAATATATACCCAAATCCAATAGAAAAACTCAACCCTTTTCCATAAAAAAACACTCCAGTCAATTAAGAAAACTCAACCCAAAAGACCAAAAAAATCTCCCAAACTCAACCCAAAAGACCAAATAGATATTCTCTTAGGCTTAATTAATTACCACTCCACACTCCACGCTCTTGTGCGTAAAGAAATGAGTTGTGTAAAGAAAGAAGGATCGTATCATATTCAGTTCGCCATACAAAAGAACCTCCCATTAGTAAGAGAGGGTATTGATTATTACATTCAAATATATATAAACTTTTACATAAGGAGGCATTTGATCGAACATATGGAGTGCTAGAAAATGAAAAAGGTACTACTACAACTTCATATAATTAGTGGAAGAGATGTATGTATACTATGTATACAGTACTGACTTTGGATTTGGATGATCAGATATGGGTGAAGCGAAGGTATTCCTTCTTGGATGGAACAGCGCAAGTCTGGAAACCCTGAGGGAACTTCTGTTTGGCTTGCTCGTTGGACAAACTTGGCGGGATCAGAACCGGGTCTCCCGGTTTCCAGTTCACCGGAGTGGCGACATTGTGCTTCGCCGCCTTCTGTAGTGACTCCAGCGCCCTCATCACTTCATCCATGTTCCGGCCGGTGGTTGCCGGATAAAGAAAGCTCAGTCTGATCTGCACCCACCAATAAGAAACCAGTAAGCATCAATCAATGTTTCTGAATCAAGTGTGAAACGAATTAAGTTTCAACCTAGCTAGATACAGAAATTAAAGGTACGTTTGTTTGAAAAAACAGAGAAACGCATAGATCATGTTTGATTGCCAGGTTTTTTTTCTTAAAAACAAAGATAACATAGAAAAACATTAAATTCAAATAATAAGCCGATATCACCGATAACGTGTTTTTTGTGTTTCAAAAAACTGTTCTCTCAAAAACATGAACCAAACCAATCAATGGTTCTGAATCAAATAAGAAACGAATAAAGTTTCAACCAGAAATTAAGGGCATGTTTGTTTACGCCTTTTGAAAATCGAATTTCTTTCCTGTTTATTTGTACTGAAAAAGTAGAAAAGAACAAGAAAAAACCACAGTGAACATGTTCGATTCAGGCTCTTTGTTTTAAGAAACAAAGAGAACACAAAAACAACCAAATTCATATAATAAAAACAGTTTTTAATAAACACCGTAATAGTGTTCTTTATGTTTTTAAAACTGTTTTAAGGAACCAAACAGGCCCTGACCTTCTTGTCAGGACCAACGATGTGGAGAGCTCGAGAAGGGAGATTGTTTCCGGAGGAATCCTTTTCATCTGGATCCACCATGTTCAGTTGGCTGATGATCTCTCTCTTCGGATCCGCCGCGATCGGATACGTCACCTTGCTCCCAGTCTGCAAGAAATTACAAGTACAACAAACAGTTCCGTTCCGTCATCGATCGCCATAGAAGCGGAGGATGAAGAAAACGTCTACAATCGGAAAAGAAAAATGTTTGCTTACAGTGAAAGCCTCAATGTCCTTGATCCACTCCTTGTGCGACTGCACATCGTCGCAGGAAAATCCCAACAGCTTCGCCCCTCTCCGACCAAATTCCTCCGCATTCACCGCCATCTTTCCGAGCTCCGTCGTGCACACCGGAGTGAAATCCCCTACATGCAAAAAAAAAAAAAAAAAAAAACATATGAAGCAGAAACGAAATCGAAAACGAAAACGAACAACTGTGAATTGATGGTGGTGATCGGAAAAAAGGAAAAATGGAGAATTTAAACAGACCTGGGTGGGAGAAGATTATGGTCCAGCTATCTCCGATGTAGTCATGGAGCTTGATTTTGCCTTGTGTGGTTTCCACTTCGAGGTTTGGGACAGTGTCTCCTAGAGTCAGGCCCGGCATTTTTTTTCTTTGTTCTTGGAAAAAAAAGGCAGGAAAATGGTAGATTTTGTTGTGAATTTATGAGGCAGAAGAGGTGGAGAAGGAGGAATTAAAAAGGGTGGTAGGAGGGCTGCATGAAGGGAACGTGGCGTATGTCGTGGCTACCGAGGTTGTCAGTTGCGTCCATGTGTTTCAAACTTCGTAGTCTTTTTCCACGCGTATTATAAGATCGTCTTCTTGTTCACCTTTGTTTCCTCAGATTAATCGTGATGTTTTTGGGGAACAAATTGTGAAATTATTGAATTTACCTTGTTTTATTTATTTTTCTCATGCGCTAGTGGTTTAACGTTTGTAAGAGCATTTTCAAGAGGCTTGATAAACACATCTCTTTAGTTATTATAGAGAGTTTTTTTCTAAAAATCCCCTCCAACAAGCTAGTTATTTCGCTAACTATTTACCATAACTTTGATTTCACCACCACGCCGACGGCACTCATCTCTCGCCACATTTCCAAACTCACAGTCATCCGTGCCTGGTCTGTCTCCCTCCTCCTCCATTCCTTTCTGCATTTCTCAATGCTCCCAAAGAATCAAATTGGTAGAGCGACAAGGAACACTACCAAATCAAATTAAATCCTGTAAAAGAAAAGACGGACTTCAAAAGAAAGAAGAAAAATCATCAATGCGGTTTGAAACAAACGTGATCAATCTCGCGTCTGCGACATAAAAATCGTTAGATAAAAAATAAAAAAATAAAATAGCCGACTATACACATCTCCTACGTATTTCATCCGTCTTCTTGGAACAATAGTGACCTCATTCAGGACTTTTTTTTTAAAGTTAGTTGAAGTGGATAGTTAAAATAGATAACATTGTTGAAGTAACTTTGAAAAAATGGTTAGCTAAAATATTTAATATAATATTTTTAATATATTAATAAAGATTTTGGGACAAGATTTGTTTAGACGCTTCTAAGCGCATTGGGGAGAGAATGAGTTTCGGGTACAAGTCCTGTGGTCAAGGGTAGACCTACTAATAATATTTTTACAAAAGGTTTAATAACTTTGCCACCCAATTTGAAAGGGAAAATACTTAATCATTGCATTATTACGTCTCCTAAACATATTTATGTCATTTTAACTATATTTTTTAGGTCCGTCCTTAGCTTTGAGAATAATTTATTATATTGTAATTAAAGTATTTGATTGTTAAAAAAAATTATTTTTAATTCAGTTTGATGATGGGTTGTTTAAGACCTAATAAAATTGACACAATCCATGAACCCAACACAAAGTCAACCTGTTTAATAAATATACTATATTAATGTTAATTTACATAATATTAAATTGACTAATTTAATTATTATATAAATTAATATTTAACTCAAATTAACATGTTTAATGTGTTTTTTTTTTTTTTGTTAAACCATAAAGATCTCGAATGCATTCGCGCACACACGAAGTTATTACCTTTTAAACCATACCACACCCGACTAACTCGCATCAGCTTGTATTCTCAGTACTCGACCGAGACCTCTGGTTAAATTATAAATGACCCTAACTATCTCACCTATATATTTTGTGATACCCAAATCCCTGCATCCGGCCGATCACCGCTATTAACCCGCGGAACATCGCACTGCCGCCGACCGATTTCTCATTTTAAACGCGGGCAGTCTCCTTTGTAAGAGGAGCTCTACCCAAATACAAACCTGTCCCTATCAACATCCAAAGATATATACATGAGCACTTGGGCCCATAAACCAATAACAATACTCCATCCAAATGGGTCCCAACTATCCAATGGCCAGCAGTTAAAAGTTCACTTTATACAACACATATTAAAAGTTTACTAACGTGCCTATCACATGTATTCTAAAACACCAAAGCCACAACCCATTTCTTCGCACGCCTCCTAAGAAGAGTCGCGCCTTTCCCCGAGCGCCCGCACCGAAAAATAATATCCCTCGACGCGCTGGAAGCACACTCAGAGCGAATCACCCCAATTAGGCTACTTCACCCAAGACATACGCACGCTCCAATTAAAACATACATCTCAAAGAACGCGCGATCCTACTAACGCTCACGACCAACTCAGACCCCCGGGAACTCACTCGACCCCACCGCTCTAAGTCACGTATGAAACATTATTTTTCAAAACATATATATTTGTTTTTAATCGCTGACAACCCTCCGATAGCAAGTAGTGGACCAACTCCGATGATCTATTTAGTGGGACAACTCTCCAATATATCACTGGACCAATTCCAACGATCGATATTTTATACGCGACCACCCTCCGATACCATATTATTATTGAAGCACCTTCCGAAACCACTCTCAATGAACCACCTCATGCACTCACTCTTATGGTTCTAGGGTGTCCTAGGTGCATATGGAATGCATGATATCAATTCGATACAATTATATAGTAGCGTGTAAATATATAATCGTCGTATTCGCATAATTTAAATCACCTGAAACATGTCATGTAATTTCACAATCCATTACATCAAAGAAATGTCGGCTCACGTGGGCTGTGATTAAACCACGAGCAATTCAATGGAATTTTCCGACCAAACAACGATTTTCACCACGAAAATTGATTTTAGGTAATGCTTTGTTAGTGTCACTATTCCGTGAACGGTAAACCTGGGTTACTATTATCACGAATCTATAATATCGGTTATTGTATGAAAATCCATGACCATTCGGCCTTATGCATAGCCTGACACGATTTAATGCATAATTTCCAGCATGTGGTCAAAAATCCGTGGGCGTTAATTGGATTGCTCCGATAAATTCCATAAAATTTTATGCGTTCGTCGAGTTTTGGGCCAAGTCAGCGAGTCGTTCGAGGCCTCAAATATCAGAAACATTATAAAACACTTAAGTAAAGTGTAAAACTCAGTAGGATAAAACTCCTACCTCACGGAGTTGTGAAACTCCTCGAGCAGTGCAGCGTAGGCCTGTCAGCATTAGAACAAACATATTACTCAGAAGAATTTGGCGGTCGAGATCGCCGTAAATCACAGAGAGAAGTTAGATATTATATAAAAACCAAACAAATCAAGCTCTGCATCTAATTTCTTTTTTTCTCACGGTTTCTCCTTTTCTTTCTTAAGGTAGAAGGCGGCCCTGTCCTATTTGTCATAACCATGTCATTTAATCAAATTCCAAATTACGATTATGTCCTCAACTCTTGGATTTTGACATTTTAGTATTCACAGAGCGATTTTAAGTAATCTCTCTGCCAAAATTTGACATGTATGGCAATGATACGTGTTATATGTGATTTTTATGCATCTCAATTCGTTTTATTTGCTAGGCTTCGATCACCTCCCGAAAAGCGTCACAATTCGGTATCTCGGTCGACCAAATTACGGCGGTAGTAACTAGATTTAGAGACGATTCAACGGTGAAATACGTTTAGATCATCAGGGATCACAGAGAATAAATTTCGGATTTTTAACTGAAATTTTGATTTTGTCATTTTCGGAATTAGATTTCTCAGATGTACATTCTCCCCTCGCTTAAAGGAATTTACGTCAAGTACGAATGATCGCGAAATCTTCGCATGCATATCACGATGGTACTATACCATGTATGCTTAGATGATCGTTTAAATGATAAGCAGTATTACGTCACGCTTCATCTAATAATGAAGGGATGGTGGCATGCATCATGTCATGACTCCCCACATTGACTCCTCCTCCATGATCTTTGCCACCGGCACCCTCACTGCCTCACGGTCTTGCGTCGCAAGAACTGATCGGTATCCAAAATGCATCTTTTAGTCCCTCTCGAGAAGGTCTATCGATTAATCGACCTCGATCTGTCTCCGATCCCTTTACATGAAATTTGGATCGGGAGTATACTTAGAACATGGAGACACAGAAACACCTAGTGGACACGACATCTTTGGGTGAAGTAATACTTGGCCGATGCAGCTCTGATGCCCTATCCTCTCGAGTATCTCGAAAGGCCCAATAAACCTCGGTGATAACTTCCCTCGCTTGCCGAACCTAACCACTCCTCTCTTAGGCATCACCTTCAAGAAGACGTGATCCCCAACCTCAAACTCTAAGGGTCGACGTCATACGTCCACATAGCTCTTCTGTCGGCTCTAAGTAGGTGAGAGGCGCTATAAATATCAAGCTCACCTTCTCGGAGGTGGGCCCTAATCGAATCGGGACCAATGATGGAGGGCTCTCTCCTCGGTCAAACATAAACGGTGATCTACATGGCCTCGTCCTGATGCCTCATCTACGGTGCCATTTGTATACTCGCCTAGTAACTGTTATTGTAGGCGAATTCCACTAAGAGACGAAGTGCTCTTCGAGCTACCCTTATGATCCGGGACTATGCTCGTAGCATGTCCTGGCTACTGTATAGTCCTCAGCGTAAATCGCGATCGTAGGTGGAAAGTTATGCTCATGAATCAGCGGAGTGTACTTGTAGCCTTTTGGAAACTCTTCCGAGGTACGTCATCAAACAACAGGTCCCTACTCCGGAGCACTATGGATGCTGGTAACTCCATGTAAGGCTGGACTATCTCTCGAGATATCTTAGGCGGAATCTCTCCCGATGGGAAGGTCATCATGCAATTTCAGAAAATGTGCTTACTTCGTGGCCAGGTCCTTTATCACCACAGGTGTCATGTCTCTGCTTGTCGTGGCAAGTGGGTCACAAAATCCATCGTAGCGTGCTCCACTTCACTCCGGCCACCTCGATGGGCACGATGGCCACTGTTGAAGCCGCGGTGCTCGGCCTTAACTGTTGATACGTGAGACATCATTGCTTTATGAAGTCCTATGTGTCTCTTCATTTCACTCGATATCTTGACGACGAAGATCTGGTATCTTCGTGCCACAGATGCCGCCATGAATCGAGAATGATGAAGCTCGCGAGATCTCCTCACGTCGGTCATTGGGAACCCTTTACGATCCTCTATCTGAAGACTACCATGCGTGTGGATGGTCAGGCCCTCGTCACCCTTTTGTTATTGCACAGTCCCGCACAGTGGACCGCTATCTCGCGTCTGTGCCCGAGACGCTCGGCCGCTCTACTCAACAAAGAGCGGTGCCCAGCCACTAAACTCCGGCGTACCACGATACGCTTTCATTTGCATTGTAGCCCCAGCTGTCCCAGCGATCTCGTACCACTCCCGGGAAGCTAAACTAGCCCGATACTCACGCGACTTGGCGGCGCCTCCAGCCACCACATTTGCCTTACCCGGGATGGTAATCTGAAAGTGAAATCATAATCCTGCAAAACTCATCCATCTGCGTTGCCTCATGTGAGTCATTGCGTGAAATATACTTCATACTTTTGTGAGTACGAGTACACCTCGAACTCTTCGCCGTATAAATACAGTGGCGCGAATCTTGACGAAGACTACGGCGCGGTCCATGCTATCGTGTGTGGGGTGGTCTTGTGATTAACCCATTTGACAGAACCATAAACTACTACTCCGGACATTGAAAACACATCGAGTCAAAGCCCTCGAGGCATCCTGATACCTTTATGTACCGGAAATCCACGTAGGAAGGACTATCGAATAGGAGGTAAAGTAAGTCTCTACCCCGATTCTGGAATGCCTCCTCACATCGTTCATCCAGTCAAACTTGACCTCATTAAAATTAAATCTAAATCGTAAATTATTTGCTAATCGGGATAAATCTCGATGAATATCACCTTAATACCCGGTAATCTGAAACTCACATTATCTCGAAAGTGACTTTGTGCCTCTCGACTCATCACGGCCTGGAAGGCCTTTTGGATCCAGCGGCAAGATCTTTTGACACCCACGTGTCCCGAAAATCTCAACTTAGTAAGCCAAAACTAGCACTTCACGAACTTGGGTATAGCGATGATCTCTCAAATAGCGTAAAATAATCCTCAGTGATACTCCATGCTCTCACTCCGTGGGAGTAGATCGATATGTAAATCGCGAAGGCCCAGACAAAGTGATCAGGATAAAGGTTTGGAATACCATATACATGAGATCCGTGAATCACCGTGGCACTTTGAGTTCTGATGATGCCCTTTGGATGGGCTGCGACGCCCGAATCCGGGGTCCACATCGACCCACGGAAACACTGTCGATGTGTCTGGGTGATTTGACGTTTCTCACGAAAATCGAGGCGATCTCCTTTGTGCGGGGGCTGCTGAATCTGAGCTGTCTCGTCGACATCCGAAGATATGCATGGTATAAGCGGCGAGCCGACGTAAGCCAAATCTGCCCGATAAATCTGACTATATCGATAGTTTGAGTTAAAAGTTCACTCTTCTCCTGACATATTAAAGATGATTTAACGTTCTAATACATATGTATTCACAAGGCTTGCAAGCCCTGATGACTTTGTGATGTGGCTGAAATAGTGCTTCTCGGCGCCTATGCACGAAAAATAATATCCATAAACGAGGTAAAGGTAATCGCTCGGTAAGTAGAAATCCATGCACAATTGGGCTGCTGCTGGCTAAGTGCGTATCACGTCTTGATGAAAACATACATTCAAGTAAATCGTGATCTACTTGAGAATGTCTACATATTCAAACTCAAACCACAGGAGTCTCAGGCTCACCCCTTTTACCTAAACGCATTATGAGAAACAATATTTTTTCAAAACAAAGATATTTGTTTTTTAATTGTAGACGACCCTCGATATAAGTAGTGGACTGACTCACGATGATCTGTTGGCTGGACCCAACTCTCAGATGTATATCCAATTGGGTGGGCTGAAGCCGATTATCATTTTATATGGACTATCTCAGATAATTATTATTATTATTAGTCAGCCTCAGAACCACTCGATGAACCACCTCATGCACTCACTCCCTATGGTCTAGGGTGTCCCGGTGCATATAGGAATGCATGATACCAATTCCAATACGATTATATAACATATAATATATAATCTGCCATGTATTCACATAATTTAAATCACCTGGTATTGTCATGTAATTTCACGATCATTACGCCAATTAGCTCACGTGGGTTAATGATCAAATGAGCAATTCAAAGGCTGGAATTCGATCAAGCAGCGTTTTGCTTTTAAAAATTGATTTTCGTGTCACTATTCACATGAGCGATGAAACCCTCGGAGTTCTTTGTTCACATCCAAAATAACCAATATCGGTTCACCTTGTGAACGAAATCCGATAGTCATTTCGCCTTATGCATAACCGCAACCTGATTAATGCATAATTTCCAACATAAGCATTCCCAATCGTGGACCGGTCACGGATTATCTGTAAATTCCATAAATTTTTCACACATTGGTCCCAAAAACATCGGTCCCAAGTTTTTTGGGGCCAGTCTTTCAGTGGATTCCAAGGCGCAAATATCAGAAACATTATAAAACACTTAAATAAAAATTAAAACCCATTAGGATAAAACTACTACCTCACGGAGTTTGTAGAAACTCTTCAAAAGCCCAGAATTTGCAACGTGGCGCCGTCGCGTGGGGAACAAGCTTTCCTTCTTGCTCCGAAGAATTTCAACAGTCGGATCGCTCGTAAATCTAGAGAGAAGTTAGATATCCTCTTTCTAAAAACCAAACAAATCAGCTACTGCATCTAATTTCTTTTTTCTCCGTTTTACCGTTTTAACTTTCTTGGGTAGGAGGCGGTACTATTCATGACATTCCTTAGTATCATTTAATCAAATTCCAAATTGTCAATTATGTCCTCACTCTTGGATTTTTGACATTTGGCATTACCTAGACATTCATTTAAATCGTCTCTCTCATCATCACGACATGTGTAACGTGGAGTCGTATTATATGTGACTTTATCGTATCTCAAATCGTTCCTTTACAAGAAAATTGAAGAATCGGGGCGGTAAATAGGGAGGCGAATTAGTCTCTAGTGAAAATAGAGAAGAAAATTTTCTATCTCTTGATTAGGTCTCTAAAATGAGAGACCCGAAATGTTAAAATCTCTATTTTTAGAGGCGGAATATAGTGGTCCGTCTCGATTTAGTGACGAATTGATTTCGTCTCTGAGAAGTAGGCAGATCTTGGTTGAATCTCTAGAAATAGGGAAGCGGAATCTTTGGTCGATCTCTAGAAATAGGGGCGGAATCTTGAGATTCCATCTCTATTTTAAAGACCGAAGCGTCCCTTTAGTCTCTAAAAATAGAAATTTAAGATAATTGTGCAATAAGCTAAAAATAGAGACATAATGATTATTAGTCACTAAAAATAGAGGAACGGAATGGGTATTAAAATCTCTATTTTATTAATTTTAATATATTAAAATAAATAATATTAATTAAATTTTCCTTAATTTTATATAATGAATTTTTAGTCTCTAATTTATTGGAATTTTTTTAATATATTAAAAATAAATAATAAAATTTAAATTATTCTTAATTTTATATAATAGAAAAAAAAATTAAATAAACAATAAATAAATATGAAAATATTGCTATATAATGTATTAATATATAAAAAGTGTAGTGAGATTACAAAAAAGATAATAATTCTAAAATAATAACTAAGATGGAGAGAATGCGGACGTCGTAGAATGATTGCTTAATGGGTATTGAGGTAATCTCTAATTTAATAAAAGTCTCAGACTATTGATCACGATCAGTTAATCTGGCCGTGGATGCAGCGTAAATTTCGATGGCCATCGTGGTAGTTGCGCAAGCCCTCTTAGTCGTGGCCCAGGAAGAGGAGGATCACGAATAACAAACATTCGTAGGGCCCGAGCCAAAGACCGTCCACGGCGATCCTGCGCGTGACTAATAATATCACCTTGAGCATGATCGGCTTGTATCGTGGATTCATCTGCTTGACTCTGAAGATTCTCTACTACTCGCTCCTGTAATAAAAATTAAGCCCAGATGTTATGTAAATAGTAAAATGAAACTAAGAGGTTAAAAGAAAATAGATATTAAGTTTTGAAATTAGCGTACATGAGATTTATCCTAAGCACGATATTGTGAATGTACAGGTAAATGATTCCGTACTGAGTGTATAAAAACAACTCATGAAGGATGAGGTAATAGGCCCATAGAAGACTCATAATAACAAGAATACATGTAGATATGTATTATTTTAACGCAGTATGTAAATATGAGTTAACACTAACAGTTGTCCATAATTTCAAAAATTTATTGAAATTTCCCTATATATTTAACAAACCTCTATTCAAACATCAAATACATTTACATTTATATTATCACCCATAAAAATCCATATCAAACTCCTTTCACAATTTGTGCCCATCCTCCTTAATTGATCAAACATTATGATTATTATCGAGTTACGACTATTACGGTAAATAAATTGTTCATCTGCGGTAACAAGCTAATGCAATATGGACTAAATAGTATCATTTAAGAAGATAGATATGTGAACTTACAAGTCACATCGACATGCTCTTGATGGGACAATGTTCCTCGATTATTATGGAAACACTAACCCCCTTAGTCCTCCTTCACATTAATGGAATTCCCGATCGCGATGGTAACGGCGAATGATGACCGATCGCTGCATCCGGTTTACCCGAATGTCTTCATTTATATACCTTGATCGTTCACCTTTGCGTGCGGCTTATTAAGAAAATCCTTGCCTTAGCAGACACGAAAGACCGTTTACTCCCATGGCAGTAGACGGGTGATCGATGGAAGAATTCGATAAAAATATTTACGAAGGATTTTAATGAACAAAACGGATGAACATAATATATATATTCCCAATATTACTATATAATTTAGATTATATAGTAATTAACATACAAAAAGTCAAAATATTTTAAATAAGTTATTTACCTGAAACTCTCGAAAGTAGAACATCTTTGTCTCTGAGATATTTTCCCTGAAATATCCATTAAATTATAATCTCTCCTTGAATATGCAGTCATTGTGCGTGAGCACGTACGAAAAGGATAAATCTGGATGAGAAGCGAAAATGTAATTGTCTGAGATGAATACCTATCACGAGTATGTTAAAAAAATTATAACTCACTTTGTTTTAAATGGTAATGATATATCAATTCGATTTGGCCTTGGCCGAGGTGACGATGGACCTTGACGATGTCAGTATTCATTTGCGATGGATTCAGACGGATTTGATGTAACCGGTAGGCGTCGTTCTGCGGTAGGATGGCGGGCATGGATAAACTAGCGATGAAGATGTAACGACTGCATTGCCAAATAATGCGAGTTTTGACCAGGACTGACCAAGTTATTAAGTTTGACTTTTAGAGGAGGAATAGTTTTGGGTTAGCTAAGGCACGTGGGCCTCGTCGATACGAGTTCGTAGACGGGCGGACGTCGCTGTCAGACTTACGGATAAAGTTAAGCTATTAGGATTCAGCGATGTACGTTATAGGTGTCAGTTATGTACGGGATTTTTGAGCGACCTAGACCACATATAAACATAGTTTGGATGCCAAATGAAACCCCCAGCCCCGAGACCTTTTGAGAAACTCCAAAACCTAGGAAAAAGCTCTCAGGCAAGAACACAATTTGGGTCGATTAGCCACCGGCCGCAGCCGTGGAAGATCGGGCCGAAGGAGGCTCTCCGACCCGATACGGCAACCGCAGCTGGCGGGGGGAAGGGACACCGGGCGGCTGCCACGGTAAGATTTCCGCGACAGCCGGGCCAGCGGGATCGGGGCCGACGAAGCGGCGGCCCGCCCAGTGAGTCACGGGAAGTTTTCCACTTTTTAGGCCATTTGGAAGCCCTCGGGCCACCAGCCAGCTCATTTGCATTTTGGACCCCCCTGAACTCATTCGTGGTCGCTTTTTGAAGATTATATACGCGTTTGGAAGTTACAAGCGAAAACAAAAATCGTCCAGAAAGTTAGATCGGGTTTTGGCCACCACAGCGTATTGGACGAGGTAATGGTACGATGTTCCTGGTCTCTTGGGCTTTCCATTGATATGTGGTTTTGTAAATTTTGGACATCGTTTGGTTGGGATTTCCATTTTTAGGTTGTTTCGGGTAATTCTGGGTCGGAAGATTTGAGAATAGTACGATTGATTAGATTTGGCAGGTGGAGGTGTATTAGTGAGGTGGATGTTTTAGGAATTATTAGACGGTTGATTTCGAAATTAGCTCTCGGGTGAAAAGCCCCAAATTTAGTATCGGTACATAAAATGACTATTTTATGTAATTGGGCGCAATCAGATGATTTGGATAGTTCGTAGTTCCTAGCAGTTATTAAGGCCTTGGAGCGTCCTAAGGTTGTTGGTTCAGTTATTAGAGCCTAAGTGGAGTTTATCTATATTACGGGAACTCAGCCGGTAGGAGGCGATCCTACTTGAGGGAGCGGGGACGGCGTATAGTCTGTGAGTGGTTTATATGTTTTAAATGATTTCGGTTATTATATAGATATATCTATTGTGATTAAATATTTTACATATACCTTTGTTTGATCAAATGATTTGGTTGCATACAAATGTAGTTGTGGTCTTATATAAAACAAGTTATTGTTAAGGCATGAATTTTGTGTCGACATTTTCCTTTGTTTGGAAGTTGTCTTGGTTTCGTGGATGGTCTATAGTATTTAGATATTTTAGGGCATGTCGATTAGGTTTTAAACTCCTGTAGAAATTTGTTGTTTTATAGAATGGATTTGGAAATATATGTGTTTAATAATTGGTTAAGGAATATGGTCATTGAGGTATTTATCAAATTTAGGCTTGAATTGAGGAACAAAAGATTTTCAATGTAGTTGATTGAGTTGTGGAAAGTAAGTTCATAAATTATTAACTTAAGATACGGTGACGTTGGAAAAAGTACACGTGGGTAGGAACATTGTGTTAGAGGTTATAAGGTGATGTACCACATTGTACCAGAGATTAAGTTTCGGCCAATTATCTTGTGATGCTGGGTTGCCACGTTGACGTAGTCGGTTTTGGCCCGACGGTTTATTAGTTGCCACGTTGATGTAAGTCGGTTTGACCGACGGTTTATTATTAGTTACCGCGGTGCGTGAGGTCGGTTTGATCCGAACGGTTTGGGATATTACGGGTTTTTACCGCGATTGTCATTGAGGTCGGTTTGACCTGACGGTTAGATGCGGGTTTTTACCCGCGATTGTCGTGAGGTCGGTTTGACCCGACGGTTTGGTATTACGGGTTTTGCCGCGGTCGCGTGGTCGGTTTGACCCGAAGCGGTTTGGTATTCTGGTTTGCGTTGGTGGTCGGTTTGACCGAAGCCGGTTTATTGGTGCCACGCGTTGCGTGGTCGATTGTTACTCGACCGGTTTATTGGATTTTGCCCGCGGTGTCGTGAGGTGGGTTCTGAAGCCCGGTTCATCATCATTAGTTTCACCCGCAAACGTGCCGATGACGGTATCGTAATTAGGGTGTCGCGGTTTATGATGATTATATGGTATGATACGTTGTTGAGTTCGGAGTAGGGTGTAATACGGGTTGATTCAGTTTAATCGCGGTGTCGTGAGAATTATTTTCTGAAGCGGTTTATGATGGAGTGTGTGGTATGGGCGTTGTTGATTTTCTAAATGTGGTATAATACTTTAATACTCGTGGTTTGGTGCATTTCGTAGTTTATTTTATCATGATGGCTATACATGTTTTGTGCTTGGCTTTATGTTGTGTACATTTCAGATTATGTTCTTCTTAACATTGTGTCGGCTAATTTGTTGAGCATGATTTGCATATGTTGGACTTGGGGTAAAAGTTGGGTTTTGTGAAATGTTTCTAAACGGGAACTTCTGAAAGTGAACGGAAGGTTTTGAGAGGGATATTGAAAATATAAAATGTTATTTTCATATAAAGCTATGCCACTCAGCTGAGATTTATTATCTCCATTATTGTTTTAATCTGTTCCTGCAGGTGGGACAGGTTCGTAGAGCTGTCGGCGCGGTGGCGTCGCCTCTCCTTGCGAAATTTGTCGTGCTTTCTATCGCATTTATCTATTTTGTGTTTGTTGTATTGGACTTATTCATTTCTACTTGTACCTAAATCCACAAATCTTTCTTAGACATTCTAATATTAAATGTATTGAACTTTTACGAGACCTCATTTATAATTGTTGCGGGTTTATATATATATATATATGTATAATTGGGTATTAAATTAATACATGGTGTTACTCCCTTCCTTAAGGTGGGGTCCCACTGTATCTTCCCTAGGGATTATACAGTGGGACTTCACTAGGCGGGACCACTCGAATCGGGAAGGAGTATCGAGATTGGTCTTATCGAAGATGCCACATGCCATACGGGGAGAGTGCGTCTGGGGAGATGATCCATCCCTTGACATAAAGCTCCCCGATATAGTCGGCGCATCCCGACCCTCGGAGGTTGCATCGATCTCGTCCCAGCCTCTATCTGAGACCAGGAGGATTCATTTCCACTAATTAGAATCATAAATATTTTGTAAAAACTTACAGAGTTCCCTATACTGTCCCTATCCCTCACAACATTAGCAATTTTTTAACACTTTGGTAAAATATCAACCACCGCAACTCCAACATGACCGTGGCTTTCACATATTTATCCTATTAAACAATATTACAAAAAATTTTAATACTTTTAAAAAATAAAATTTTAATAATAATAAACACACTTACTCGATGAAAGCAATGGGTAAGCCACGCATTATTCGGCACGCATAACAGTCAACGCCGATTCGAGGGCGGGGTTATGGCGTACATGCAATGACAAATAAAAATAATTTATATATATTAATTTCTCTTAAGTATGACACAATCGACATACAAATTTGAACCTATAAACTATATTTATATCATAAAAAAAAATAAAAAACCTTTTCTAACTTGGCATATCAATACATATAATAACAATTGCTCAATATACATAAGTAATTTATACATGAACCAACATACAAAAAAGAGAAAACAATGTAACATATAATAAAACATATTTATATCAACATATTAAAAAATTACACGTAAATTGAAATAAAATGTAATTAAAATTAACTACCATATAAATTACATTAAACAACATTTAATTTAAAATCCTATTAAACTAATACAACATTTTACCATCATAAAACATATAAAAATTACAATAAACTAAAAATTATAAAATTCTTAAAACTTATATTACATAATACTAATAACAATAAATACGGAAAATCCATAGAAATAAACTTTTTTTGATTATTCGATTCTTCTAATTAATTGACTAAATGTCCTAATTATATATTATAAAACACAATAAAATATAAAATCAAAAACAAATAACAAATAAAATAAAATTGAAATTGTATATGAATTAAATTTACCGTACATGATATTGATTTTTCTGGTACATGATATTGATACATCACAATTCAACAATCCAAAGCTATGTATAAGCCCCTAAGAATAAAAAAACTGAAACTAGTATATAACCTAAATGAGTAACTGATTTGTTATTCAACAGAGGCAATTTGTAGATATTTGAGCAGACTGACAGGCTTAACTAGCCAATCGCAAGCTGGGTAAGAACCCAAATAATGCATTCTGCAAAACCATTTGTGATTCACTTAAAAGAAATGGTAGATAAGGAGATCAACTATTTTGAGACTAACTATACAGATGCATTTGATCATAAACTGGGGAATCAGCTTGATCAATTTCTACGATCCCATGGCAATTATAACCTTACCAACAAAAAATCGAAAAATCAATCCTGTTTATATTTCCAAATTTGTTTGTAATCGATGTATAAAGACAGAAAATTGAAAGAAATTGAGGATAGAAGTAGAAAATGGACACTTAAGGAAGAATATTTCATATGTTTTATTGAGTTAAGCAAGCTCCACAGATCATAGAATTTCTACAGCACTTAGTCAGACACCCGAAAATGGCAAGAAGAGGAGAGGCAAAACACTAAACATGATATTCAAACAAAATCCAAAAAAATCATACAAACAAAATCGAAAAAATCTCAAGCCACAAAAATCCAGATATTTGACTAAAAACAGAGAAAGAGAGGTGATGCTTACCTTTGGTGGCGCTAGGTGATTTTGTGAGACGCAACCAGCGATCGGGCAGGAGCGTGGCGCTGCTTTACCGCGACTAAGAAGGCAGGTGGGGAGCAACGGCCACGGCGAGAGGGAGGAAGCCGGATTGCTGGCCGGCGGAGGAAGGGGAGCACCAAGGCCTGAGGCGGAAGAGAAGGTACGCGACGGAAGAAAGGGAAAAGGGAAGCGGGGGCCGACGGGAGGGGCGACGCACGGTGAAGTGGAGGAATATCCCGTCTACCAGCGGTGGGGAGAGGGGCTGCAGTTCCGTCTACGAGGGAGGGAAGGGGAGAGCAGCATAAAAGGAGAGTATGAAAAAGCAAGGAGAGGGGGGAAAAATATCCCGAAAAATAGAGACGGAAAAGGGATTCCGTCTCTATTTAGAGACGGAAAGCAAATACCGTCTCTATTTAGAGACGGAAAAAATAAATTCCGTCTCTAAAATTAGAGACGGAAAATAGTTTCCGTCTCTAAATTGTAGACGAAAAATATTCCATCTTCATTTAGAGACTTAAAGTATTCGGCCCTATTTTCAGCCTCCAAAATTCGATAACTTATCGCGCCACTTTTAGAGACGTGAAATTTTTTTTAGGGAAATAGAGATCTAAATAATTTTCTCCGTTTTCTATTTTAGAGACGGAAATTTCCGTCTCTAAATTTCTCTGCCTCTATTCTTCAATTTTCTCAGAGCGCTTCTCCGCACCCAAAACTCAATGCCTGTGTAACGCAGAATTCGGATCGTCTCATAATTCGACGTAAATTCGACGCGGATAACTAGATTTCATGCAGATCGATTTCAACGGTGAAATCCATTTCGTCATCTGAGATCTAGAGAATAAATTTCGGATTTTTAACCGAAATTTCGATTTTGCCATTTTTCTAGAAATTGGAATTTATCGGGTATTTCATGTTTGGTGGTTGTTTAATGTGTTATTTATGTTAAATAATGATGAATTAATTATAATTCATATTAATTTAAAGGTCTAAATTAATAAAAGGGTTATACATGTAGTATCGTGTTACCTATTTACTAATCAAGTCATTTTTTAATTTATTAATTTTGACACGATTATTATTATAGTGTTTGAGTTAATGAATATAGTGCAATACCTATGTATTGACACGATACGGAGATACGTATTATCACCTTTAATTTAAGTGTGCCCACTAGTCCTACCTAAAATGTGAAAATACCAAAAGAAAGTAGATTTTTGGAATTTAGAAACCGGTCATTCTATTTGGAAAAAAAAGAAAAACAAAAGAAACCGGTTATGGTGAATAAGAGCATGTTTGTTTACAATTTTAAATGGTTTTGTTTCCGAAAAAACAAGGGAAGTATGTTTGGTTTTTGAAAATACGAAGAACATGTAACATTAAATTTGGGTAACAGATGCAGGCGCCTGTGCTAGACACAAATTCCAAATACCGTTCTTTGTGATTTCAAATATTATTCTCAAAAATACATTTTTAAAAACATAAATCAAACCCCGAATGGCTTGATTGGTTAATGTTTTTAGAAATTGTTTTATGTTATAAAAGACAAGTAGAACAATTAAAGCATTTTTTTAAAATATGAATTTTATAAATTTAAACTAGTAATACATGTGATTGAGACACATTATAAAATTCCGTAAAAACACTAAAAGATGACTCAAATTCCGTAATATAATGACTTGACACAAAGGCTTTATATTTGAAAATTTTATGGTTAATAGAAATCAAAATATTTTATTTTTGCAATATAAGGATAACCTTTATTTGAATTAAAATATCTATATAATCAAATATATCTTATTGTCTGAATTGCCCAAAACATTAGTAGCATCGTAACAAGATGATGAAAGTCAACACAAAAACAATACATCGCAATAAAATGACGATAAAAACATGAAAAAACAAAAATAAATAATAGATTTATATAGATAACCACTTTAATGTACAAGAAAATTAAAGAAGAAGATGCATATGAATGATTTTAAACTAAAATTATCAAAAGAATCATACACCATTGCTTGAGTGAAAGGGGCTAAAAGATAACAAGATAAAAGAACAATATGAGTGAACAATTAAAACATGAAAAACTCGTTTGGTTTCTATTTTTTATTTTTTTTTATGAAAAAACACAAATAACACAAAAGAAACATTGAATTCAGATAATAAGAGAAGTTTTAAAAAACATAAACCTAGCAATCCCTAAGTATCTTCAACTATGGTTTAAATAAAATTAATCTAAGCATATGTTCAATTAATAGTAGAGGTTTGCTATGAAAAATGACAAATGATGTAAAAATAAGTTGTAATAACCTGTTATCATAGTAAAGAATCGAACTTGGTTTTTACCTATATTATATCAAACCCTTTAACCACTCAGTCATATCTTATTGACAAATATTAAGAACAATTAAATGAATGAAAATACTAAAAAAATACAAACGATATTTACTAAATGTTAAAAACCTTGCCGAATAAATATACATCATTTTATGTTAATTGTTTCGTAATGTTAAAGATTTTTAATCTTTTTAAAATGGATTTTTTTTTAAATTAAAGAAAAAATAAATAATTAGAGAAAAGCTCATCATTAGGGGATGTAGCTCACATGGTAGAGCGCTCGCTTTGCATGCGAGAGGTACGGGGTTCGATACCCCGCATCTCCATAACGTTTTTTGTGATTATTTTCCAATTATAATAATCCACGTGGATTTGATTATCATTACGTGTTTATGCCACGTGGATTGACAGCCAAAGCATCCACGATGGCTATTTTCTTTCCCGCCTTTATCAATCTTCCATCTGTTTTTTTTTTGTCATTTACACTATCAGAGTTGGCTGAAACTAGGGTTTTGGTGTGAAGTCCATGGAGCTCCCTCAAATCCCTCAGCTGCTCAACGAAACACTCAGCCCCGATGGAAACGTTGTCCGTACAGCAACGGAGTCTCTCGATCGTCTCTTCACCCGGATTTCCCTTTCTATCTCCTCTCCATCGCAACCGGTAGACAACTCCTCTGTTCTCATTTAGTTGGAGATTTGTTGTTAATCCCCCTTGACTTCATAATTCCCAATCTGTTTATTGAATAAATGAAGGAAGATCGGGGAAATTGAGTAAATGGATGGAGACGAAAGAACCAAGAGGAAAAGGAAACAAAATTGAGCTGTTTGATGAATCTCATTTAGTATTTCATGTATGAAAAAGGGCATATGATTGTCTGGGACTTGTTAGTGAAGCATTATGATTTTTCGAACATTTGTGTCGATGTGATCGTTGCATAAAATTGGAGCCATGCCTTTTATTTGTTTATTTATTTTAATTTTTATTTCTTACAAGGTTCTACTGAACGGGCTGTTTTCATCAGGGTTAAACTTATACTGGTCCATGTTGTCGTAATTATTATTATTATTTTTTAATCTCTAGTTTAAACATTTTATTTTTATTTCTCAGCAGTCAGACATAATTGTTGTTTCTGTAGAATAGTTGTTTTCACCACATTATTTGTTGTTTGGTTGCAATTAGATTCTTGGTGGTAAACTTTGATAACATTTCAAGGGCCTGAGAAGTCCAATCTCAAAATTTATTAAAAGGGGAGGCTGAAAATGTTGTTGTTTGATCATAATATGATTAACCCCACTTGTAGGTGGACAAAACCCTGGTCAAAGAGTGGCTGCTGCCACGTATCTCAAGAACTTCACTAGGCGAAATGTGGATGGGTCCGGTCCAATTTCAGAAATCAGTAGCGAACTCAAGAACCAGCTGATGCGTGCCTTACTTAAAGTGGAACCAGCAGTCCTAAAAGTTTTAGTAGAAGTGGTAAACTAAACTCCTGAACTCTTTTTGTACGCATACAAACTTCCTCCGCCTTTGCAGTTTGCTCACATATTAGCCTTTTGATTTGTTGTCAGCTCCGGGTAATTGTTGCTTCTGTGTTTGTTAAGGAGAATTCATGGCCTGAACTCGTGCCTGAACTAGCTTCTGTCATTCAAAATAGTAATCTCATTAGCGGTGCTGCAAATTGTGAATGGAACACAATCAATGCCCTCACAGTTCTTCAGGCACTTATTAGACCCTTTCAGGTACTTTTTATATACAAACACAATTCAATGCTCTTATTTGTTAAGGAGATCGGCCTTAATTACTGAAAAACTTTTCTTTGAGTTTAGGAGATGGCCATTGTTTTTCTGGAAGTTAATTTGACTAAGTGGAAAAGTTAGAAAGTAAATAAGGAAAGTAGAAATTGTGGCAATTTGATATGGAAAAATAGGGATTTGGCATTTGAAATTTCTGTAAACATGATGATCAATCAAAATGCTCATGGTATCATACATTGGTAAAAAATTGCTTCCCCATTGTCTCTTTCTTTCTCCTGTATCTGGAAATCATGCTAGCTTGAGATAAATTTTTAGAACACTCTTCTTCTGTCAAAATTTCTGGTCATTTCTCATATTGCTTCATATTTTGGTAATTATATACAATTTTCATTTTTGCCTTTTTTTTTGCCCTTTGTGTCACTACATAACTTAATCCCAAATTACCTATCAAGACTCATGAGGACAATGACATCTTGGACTCGGAAAAGAGTAAAGCTATAGTATTTTCTGTAATTGTGTGATTCGAAGTCTTTGCACTTGGTGGTTCCGATTAGTATTCTGGAATTGTAAAGTTCATCAGTCTCTCCATGGTAGTTCTAAATTAACATTATTGTTAATTTTTGCAGTATTTCTTAAATCCAAAAGTTCCAAAGGAGCCTGTTCCACCACAATTAGAGCTGATTGCAAAAGAAATTCTTGTGCCTTTACTGGCTGCATTTCATCATTTTGTTGAAAAGGTTGTTTCTTTTTCTACATTCTTTTGCACTGCTTTTCTTTCTATCACTTTCCCAAATATTACTGGACTTGGATCTGAACAGCCTCCATGGCATTGTATTGCATGGTCTGTGAAACAGGCTTTAACCGTCCATGGGGGAACAGAGGCAGAAATTGAAAGGATCCTTCTTATTGTATGCAAGTGTATATATTTGGCTGTGAGTAATCCTCCTGTATCCAATTCCCATAATAAATGAGTTTTAGGATTCATTCATATTTATTGTTTGACCAGCTTTTTGATTATATAATCACTATAAATTTGTTTTATCACATATAAAAAAGGGCAATTGATTCTATTCTAGATCTGAATATGGTTTTGAGATTGTAAACTTATGTTATGATCCTTGCATCACATATCGTAATGACAAGTATTAGCCATTGGCTCTTTCCCTGTATTGTGTCCCTTAAGATCTCCCGTTGTACTTTTGGGCTACTTTATTTATTTTTTTGTGATTAATACATGCTGTTTTTTACCCATAAAAAAATTATATCTTGATTTTTTAAATGTCTGTTGAAATGGTGAAATCAATAACATGTGAACTGGGAACTCGTAGGAAAGAATGTGCCTAATGGGAAAAGAGGATGCGGAGAATTGAGCTAGGCAACAGAGAGAAGTGTAGTAAAATAATTGAAAAAAGTAAGTGCTGATACAGACAAAAATAACTGAAGAATGGCTTATAAATGATTTTCAAATTGGAAATTATTGCTTTAGCCATAGAAGGAATTGGCTGATGTCATGTATTTTTAGATGGAGTTGTTTTTTGATTTCTAGAGTGATACAATGTGGTGGTCTATGGAATTCTTTGCGAGTAGGAATTCTTATGCAACTTATTTTTCTTGGACGCGAACTGGAATGCCCAAGCAATTGTCAATTTTATAGCAGTTCTGAAGTCATCACTTTAGTTGCTAATGCTGAGTCTTCTATAAACTGATGAGAAACATTTAAAAAATATAATTTCAAGTGTCCCTGTTGGTTTTTTGCTTCATGTAAATTTTACTTGAAGAGTAGTTCATATATTTGCAAGCCCATTTTCACAACTTCTAATCTTTCCAGAAATTAAATGGACAATTGCAAACAAGGGAAAACGATTGAGCACTTTTTATTACCTTACTTGTAACAAGTGCTCCTGCTTACCAGAGAGATAGCATTCTTTTTCCACATGGAGAGTTCTAGTGGGTAACAGGGACTGTTATGTATAACAATCCAATTTTGATGCATCCAGGATGTATTATAGATATTGACAATAGGTAGCTGGTGGATGCCCAAATCTCTCTTCACATTCAGGCCTTGTTTTCTATGCTTTTGGTGTTGCTTTTATGTACTCACTTCATTAAGTTTTATGTTTTATAGGTGAGGTCTCATATGCCATCTGCTTTGGCTCCTCTCCTGCCATCTTTTTGTTGCGATCTATTCAGGATTCTGGGTTCTTTGAATTTTGATCATATGGACCCTATGAGAGAAGGGGACTTACTGAGGCTGAAGACTGGGAAGAGGAGTTTGCTCATCTTTTGTACTCTGGTCACTCGGCATCGGAAGCTTTCGGATAAGTAGTACACTGAAATTTACAGCTAAGTTTGATTTGTTTACATGTTCAGTATGTTTCATATTGTCTACCCCATGCTTCTTCAGGTTGATGCCGGACATCATCAACGTGTTTCAGCATTGCTATGCATAGCACAAAACGCTGTAAGTTTCATATAACATCCACATCACTTTGCGTAGAGATGAGAGACCATATACCCCAATAATGTTTTTAATTTCAGAACCTTTGTCATGTTACGGTTGGCCTGCACTGAGATCAGGCCCTGATGCATAGTTGATGTTTATATAAACTAGCCACATATAAGCCGCTCTCTTCTGTTTAGTTTCTTGCTGATATATTCTGTGTTTCTACTTCCCTTGCTTGAAGTTTATATCATCCCTGTAATTAGATCATCCTTCTGCCTCTTGGTTACATCATAATTTATACTGTATTTATTTTTTCTTATGCAGAAGCTTGATTTCCCATCAGAGAGGGTTGTTTCATTAGCTTTTGATGTCATTTCACATGTTCTGGAGACTGGCCCAGTAAATCCTCTCTAACTTTATTGGCTACTACTCACATTTCTTTTCTTGTGATTTTACTCTTTCTTGTGATTCAAAATTTCTTAATCCTAATCTTTAACTTTCTGGTTAAGATCTTGACTATCATTTTTACCCCTTTTGAAGCCCGCTCTCAAGTGGTAAAGGGATGAGATGGGGTTATGGGAGGTTCTAGGTTCAACTCCCAACATGGACAAAAAAAGAGGAAGGTTTCCGTTTGTAAAAAAATATATTGACTATCATTTTCATTTGGAAGCAGGGATGGAGGCTAGTTTCCCCCAAATTTTCCTTGTTGTTGGAGTCTGCAATTTTCCCAGCACTAGTGATGAATGAAAAGGTGAGGTTTCTCATATCAGTTGGTGTTACTTGGAAATTTTATGGCTTGATATTTTCAGTACCCAAATGTGGTTCAAGTATAACTTGAACAAGATTTCATTTGATCAATGCTCAGATGTTTATGTCTCAATTCACACTATGGTGTCTGTAGCTGCCTGATCTACATTCTTCTAACACCTTGGCTGTGTCAAAGTCACTGTTCCCATGCATAAGACCCATTATCTGTTCTTATTTTACAAGATACTAGAGCCTGTAAAGTTGTTTTTAGATTGAAGTTAGGCTGTGTGTATGCCTTACGCCATGTCCTGAATGTTTGTTAAATCAGCTATTCCTAATTGATTTTGTGAATATTTTCGTGAGGATGTTTCAGAGTGGAAGAAGACACGGAAGAGTACATACGGAAGAATCTTCCATTTGATATGGTATGAAGATAAATTATTATCTCTTTTGGTTTCTTCTTGAGTAGCTCTTTTGGATTTTATTGTAATTTCAATGCAGGAAGAGATTTCTGGGTGGAGAGAGGACTTGTTCACAGTCAGAAAGAGTGCAATAAATTTACTTGGTGTTATTTCAATGTCAAAGGTCAGTTTTCCAAACTTGCCCTATGCATATTTTCTTTCTAAATGCGGTGCCTTTAATGCTAGGACCTCCAGTTGTATGGGCACTGTTCCTCGCTTTATCGTGCCGTAAAAGCAGAAAAGATCAGGGGAAAAGATCAACGCTGTTTTATGGGGGAGTTGCTTGTGATTCCATTTCTGTCAAAGTTCCCCATTCCCTCAGATAGTAATGTATTGGAAACAAAGATTATAAATGAGTGAGTTCACAAATAGCATATCATGTGGAATGAAAAAGTTTTTTTTCTTTTTGTTTTTTATGTTGCTGAGCTTTCTTTTTAAAGACAATTCTTTCTAATCTACGATACACATGTTACATTATAAGGAGTATCTTTTCTTTTTCAAAACAAAAATTAACTACGTCAGATCTGGTACTTATAAAAAAAAAAAAAACCTATGCCGATGTGGCAGTTAGTTATCTATTTTGGATCTATAATCTATATCATAATTACATGCTACACATCTTTCTTTTTAAAAAGAAAACTTACATTCTCAACTGTGGCAGTTATTATGGTGTTTTATTGGCATATGGAGGACTTCAAGATGTAAGAAGATTTCACCTCATTAATTGTGTGAATGTGGTTTATCCATAACTTTGAACTGAGGTTGCAATCCCTGTATTGTGTATGCAGTTTCTAAGGGAGCAGAAACCTGGATATTTATCAACTCTAGTTTGTAATCGGGTGCTACCACTGTATGGAGTATCAGTTTCCCTCCCTTACTTGGTTGCCAATGCAAATTGGGTTCTTGGAGAGCTTGCATCTTGTCTCCCTGAAGTGAGATTGTTTCTATATATGGAATCTCTTTTATAGTTCATCTTTTTATTTACATAATGTAGTCCTTTTAGCATGTTGTGTTTCTAAGTTCACTTTTTAAATTGTCTTTTAATGTTCACCTATATAAAATTTTAAATTTTCTTGTTCCATTATATACCCCTAGTGGTGGAGTATGTAACTCGAAAGACACTCGTAGTTATGAGGTCTAATTTTCTTTTTCCAGGAGATGAGTGCAGATGTATATTCACACTTCTAAGGCACAATATGCCAGATATAGGGGATGTTTGTTATCCTGTGCGAGCTTCTGCTGCTGGTGCAATTGCTGGACTACTTGAGGTATGGCCTCAATGAAAATTTTGATTTGCATTACTGTGTCATTTACAATATCATGTTGGTTTATTATCTGGTTTTATGTTGATGCTCTGCAGAATGACTACCTTCCACCTCAGTGGTTACCCCTTCTTCAAGTTGTAGTAGGTGGGATAGGTGATGAAGATCAAGAAAACTCTGTTTTATTTCAGCTTCTTAGCACTGTGGTGGAGACTGGAAATGAGAACGTTGCAGTTCATCTGCCATATATTGTATCATCATTACCGTCAGATCTCAAAGTCCATACCTCCTGATCCCGAGCCATGGCCTCAGGTATCTGCGGACCTTATCATTTAGCTGTATGGTTGTTTATTTTATCAGTCATATACTTTTTTTTGTTTGTCTTACCACTTAAAAGGGAATATTAGTAACATGGCATAGGATGGTTTTCTTATTTTTACCATTTCATTTGATTTATTTCAACATTTGGAAAGAAAAGTTAAACTGAGAAATATATTTAGAATCTATTATTTCCTTTCCAATGAAGACTGCAGTCTATCTTAAACCAAGCTACTTTTTGATGGATATTATATCAGTAAATTGATTTTATGGGTACATCAGAAAATATTGGTGGATATTTTGACATAAAATATCAGTAAGAGGAATATGGATTAAAACTCATAAAAAATTCAATAAATGACAAAGTAAGCAATCATATACATATTTTGAAATTGTTTTAATGAAAGAAATTTGATATATATATGTTATAATATTTGAATTTGAAAACACATTGATATGAAAATAATTATATATTTAGATGAAATGTACATACGTATATTTTCATTTAAAAATATTAATAAGTTATTTATAAATTTATACTTATTTTGTGTTTAATTAAGATACAAAATATAATAATATTAATAAATAAAATGTATTTATAATGATTTTTTTGTTACTTTATAATATGATATATATAAAAGATATTTGTAATTTGTAAAAGGAATGTATAAATTTTATAAAAAATGTTGTATGGAACAAGCCCTCCACCCTAAGCCTAAGGATTTGATTTTGAATCTTCTAATAGTATCCGCTTCAAGTTCTTGTTCTGTAACTTGTAATTCCAGTCAATCCCACATAAAAGATTAAAAGAAAAAAAATCCTCTATTTATAGAGATAGTGCCCTTGGATTTTTTCACATTGTGAGACAATGGGCTGTATGGCCAAAAGGAATTGTGCTGCCTGTTACTGCAATGCCAGCCCATTTTTTTCACCTTTGGAGAAGGTCATGACACGCAAGAAAGGTGACAGTGCTGGAAAAATCAGTTATAATCATGAAATACATTGCAAAGCAATATATTGCCGAGCAAATTGGCAAAAGGTGAAAGTTCTGAAATTTCTAAGGGTCTTCATATCTGTACTACTTATCATGTGAAGGTGGGCTGGATACTCGATTTATTGGAAAAATATACTGATATATCCTGGATACTTTGATTTCTTCCTCCCAAACCTTCCATGGCTTGAAGGTTTATTATTGCATCGGTTGAATTTTCTATTCATCCTTTTGCTGAAACTGTCACATGGTACTTGTTGCCAGCAATAAGGAGTTCATTTGCTTGATCTGATATGTGATGCTGCAGTGCATATGTTTCGCTTACATAAGTAAGGCTGTTACCACACGCTTTGATTGTGGTAATTTGGGATTTGGAACATTTTGGTACATGGGTCCCTGTATTTGTGTTGGGAAAAGGTGTTTAAGAATGCCATACAATGGTGCCTGTTTCTGAATTATGTGTCAATTAATCTATTTCTTTTCCGTTTCTCTTTTCTTACTTAGGTTGTACATTTAGGATTTTGTAAGTCTTGATTATCTATCACTGAGATCTTAACCATGAGATGCATTCATACTGTAGATGGTTGGATCGGGGTTTGCAGCATTATAGTGATGGGGTCAATCTTGGAAGAATCAATGCCTGAAGAAGTGGAAAGAGTGTGAATCATCTGGAAACTTGGCTATCTGGTCGGGCTACTATTGCTAAAGCTTTCTCCTCTCTGCAGCAGGCTTCTGATTACAGCAGTTCAGCCAATGGTCAGCCTCTAAATTTTGCATGCTACAATTCTTTGTTTTTACTTCGGTTTTATTACTAGATTATGCTTCATTACATATCTATAAGATTAGATGTTTTGCCTATCTCTACTCCATAACAATTACTGAATCAGACAGTTTTCTCTTCTTGCTGTTGGAGTCATATCTTGTGACCCATAGTCATGGATCTTTTTTCCAATCTTTAAAGTTATTTTGATCTTTTATTCCCTCCAATGCGTCAGAGAACTATAATTTTCCAAAAATTTGCTACTTTTTGGTTTTGATATTTTAACATTCTCAGTTTACATTGCAACCTTAATATTTTGAAACATCAACCATGTAATGCTGTTTAATTGGAGTAGTTAGACTTGGTATTGTGAGGTAGATTAAAGCTCTGTCAGTGGACTACCAGAAAATGTTGAGTAAATGATGTCTGGAACAAGGTTATCCAATCCTAGTTGAAATGCAGTTCAGTATTTTTTTTTCTTCTTAAAGTTTAGAATGGCCCTGATATTCTCAATGTTGCATACTCATCCTGTGGAAGTGCCATTGAGGCTTGATTAATGCAGAACTTGTCTACTAACATTTTCTTTGGCCATTTTTCTTTCAGTGTGTTTTTTTCAAATGTTCATCGTTAGAGAAAATGCCATATGGACTTTATTATTATGAAAGCTCAAAACTGTTGATCATTTTCGCTGGCCTTCCTCCCAGTCCTACTTATTGTGCAGCAGGAATATGATGTGTAATTAAGTTTCTATATTGATTGCGTTTTACCTTTTTTCCTATTTGTTAAAATGGTCAGGAAGGGGGTAGTTCTGATTTACAGGCCTCTTCGTCATGCATTGATGATTCATCAGCATTGCTTCGTTTTGTCATGCGATCTGTTACCACATACAATGACCTTCTAGAGCTAAAAGTATCAGATTTATTAGTAGTTTGGGCTGAATTGATTGCCAACTGGCATGCTTGGGAGGAAATGGAGGACCTATCGATGTTTGAATGCGTTAAGGAAGTTGTTCATCTGCACAGAAATTTGTGTTGAAGGACTTCTTCATGAGAGGATTACCATCTCCTCCAGTGCCACCGGTGCCACAAAGCTCCATTATTGAAGGAATTGGTCAGTTTGTGAGCACAGCCATCGCAGAGTATCCATCTGCAACATGGAGAGCTTCCTCCTGTGTCCATGTTTTACTTCATGTTCCCAGTTACTCATCTGAAGTAGAGAGTGTCAAGCAGTCACTTGTGGTTGCTTTCAGTGAGGCAGCATTTTCACGTTTTATGGCCATTCGTAGTAAGCCTTGTTCAATGTGGAAACCTTTATTGCTTACTTTATCATCGTGCTACTTGTGTTATCCTGATATTGGTGGAGAGGGTTTCTGAGAAGAACGACAGGCTTTACCATTTGGGCATCTGCGCTTGGTTTCATTGGCACCAGCAGTTTTGAACATGGTCCATCTGCAGAATCCGAGATTAAGTTGATTGGTCAGTTCTTTACTTTCCAAGTCTCATAACACTAGGAGGAAATACCTAGGATTCCTGGACATTACAATAATGCTGCAAATACTAAAAGTTTATTGTGTTGCCAACTTACTCTGCTGAGATGTGGACTCTTTGGGCTCCTTCTCTTGACTAGATTATGAGCAATAAATTCTTTGCTTCCTATATCCATCTGATCCTCAGATTTGATTGCTAATATATCATTTGGGAACTGTCTTTTGGTGCAAAATCATAATCTGGATCCAACTTATTGAATTGATGCTATTGGTTTGAAATTCCAAGCCATTGGCACTTTACCCATATGATTGTTGGTATTAACTAATAATGGGCATGATTCTAACCTATTTTTCTGCAAATTTGATTTTGAAAGGAACCAATGGTTTTTAATCATTCAACATGAATCAAGAATTTTTTTTTTTTGCTGTCAAAGCTCAACATGTGGCTTTCTGTTGTACTCTTCTTCAGTGGTTTTTTTCTTTGTGAAATTCCCAGTCCCTCTGTCATTAGCTTTAGGCATCACTTATGGTTGTATAATGATTTTCAGTAATGGCGCTGGCCAAGGTGATTGAGCGGCTTCTTGGACAAGGAAATCAAGATAGTGATTTGTTACAGGACTGCTTTACATCAATAATGGAGGCATCAATGCAACTGAAAGAAAGAGCTGCAGTTGAAGATGACAAATGAAGAAGCTGTATACAGACTGTTGATGATGATACAGATGATAGCGATGATGATGATGACGAGGTTTGACTACTGACATTTCTTTTTTAGATCTAGCTTTTTTCTTGACCTGACCAATCTGCCAGTGCCATCAGGGCGAATTTTGATTCTGATCTCCTTTAATGATCCTTCTTTATGATAAAAATTAAAATGGCAAATATACATTGACCATTTGAATGTTCAGTGGTTATGCATTCTTCAACTAAATGTTATCTTATTCTTGAATCAGCAGAATCATTCATTAAGTGAATAATGACTACTTTCTTGTTTATGTCTTGCTTGAATTTAGGATTCTGAGGATGGTGAGTCGTGAGGAGACCGGCGAACAATTTCTGGATCGGATATGCCAAAGCAGCTGTTGCTTTGGAGAATGGGACCTAGCAGAAGGATGAGGAAGACCTGGACCAAGTGATTGATTTGGGTAAGTAATTGATACTTCACCTACTTGAAATCTATTGCATTCACACAGAATTCAATTTTATTTTTTTATTTTTTGTGATTTGTAGTTGGGAATGCTTAACAATCTTTCAAAATGGAACAAATGCTTTCATTTTGAAGTCCTTTATATAAGATCTTTTGGCCTGTTTTTTAATCCAGAGATTGGACTTTCTACAATGATCTTCCTTGCAAAAACAGTCTGTCCCATTCCTCTTACATGCATGTACACCATCTTAAACTAGTAGGAGGATAATTGATTAGGTCACAGTTCAATGGGAACAATTTATTTGTTCAGCATTGTCCTGTAAATGTTGTATGTTTTTTTTTTTTTGATAAGTTCCCATAAATGTTGTATTTAGATAAGTGATAAGCTGTAAAACCATCTCTGAACCTAGCTTAGCAAAATATTGAAGCATCAGTTACAATGTTGGACATTATAGGATTGCATTTGATACAAGGGAATAGGGATGGAAATAGAATGCAAATCACATTGCCATGTGTGAGGGTAGAATCAAAATTGTTGCCAGTGTGGGTTTTGCCGTGAGAACAAATTTTTTATTTCTATTCTTGTTTTTATTTTTATTATTATTTTTTTCCATACGTATCTTTACACCCATTGAGCCTTGAATCTAGGACCTCCCACAAACCCTCCCCACCCTTCTACCACTTTGTTTCAGCCTGATGGCCTCCATTTTTGCTTCTTTTAATTACAATCTCTACAGCAATGGAATTGGTTTAGTATTCTTCTACTCTTACTCATATTCTTCTACTATTTCCATGGTCGGTTTTACAGGTGACTTAGAAGAGATTGACTGTGAAAACATTGTGCTACTGCTCATTCAGAGATACCACTATGTTCTGATACAAGGGACAGTCATTACATCTTCCATTGTTTCAAATTTCGATTCCTTCGAATATAACTCTTCTCTTTCCAGCAATATGGATAAGGATTCTCAGTTTGGAGTTTCTGTAGATCTGTGAATACAGATTGTTGTAAACTTGTTGGTCAGTTGTTTCTTAATTCTATTGGTTGGGTATATTCTTGGTTTCAATTTTGTTATTATTGTAATATAATTATTATTATTTTTAAAATTTTAAACCTTGCTGGGAGAGGTTTTGTTTTTCAACAACATTCTTGAGATACATGAGTGAGAGCAAGTGCTTGTGCTGAATGTTAGTTTGCGGGATGTTTATTTTCCCAATATGATGTAATTGAATAGAAGCTTTGTTCATTGTTTAGCAAGGTTAAAAAAAGCAGCTGTAATTTGGCTTGTAATTCTTGTGCCCCTTGGTGGTTCTTTTTTCTAATATGATATGTTTTTCTATAGATTTGAAGTCGGTAGGGGTGTAACAAGTCAAGTTACTTGTGAGTTATTCGAGCTGACTAGACATCAATTGGATTCGAGTTGGACTGAGCTGCTCGAACTTGAGTAGCTTGTTAAGTTCGACATCGCCAATATTTCGACTGAGTCGTTTGTGAACTTAATCCGCTGTACTATTTTATTAATCAAATATTTCGAGAAATGAATCTAACTCATTAATTTATAAAGGAGGAAGCATACATATTTATATTATAGTGTTAAGGCAAAAAGAAAACAAAGTTAGAGTCTAATTAGGAGATTAAAGAGAGAAGGAACAAAATCCTAAATGGATTAGAAGACTAATTCTTAATACTTTCCCTCAAGTTGGAGTTTATAGATAAAAAGCACTTAGTTTGTCATATATATATTTTATCCTAGGACCTTTAAGAGGCTTAATGAAGATATTTTGGTGGTTGGTTATTAGAGCGGATTAAAATTGACTTTACATGATCCCTACTTTAATATTTTCTCTGATAGCTGACAATTTACTTCATGGTTTACGCTTTCCATGAAAATCGGTTGGGATGAAATATGCAAGCGACTTTCTGATTATCACATATTAGCTCACTTTATTCATTCTTCCCAAATCTTAGCTCTCAGAGGAGATGCTTTAATCATATGAGTTCACATGACATTAAGATCAGAGACTTCGATACTCCTGATTCAACACTGGGGATCTGACTCACTACATATCGTTTACTTCTTTCACGACCAACCGCCATGTGAAAGAAATGTCAGTCGAGTGATATGAGATAGCTATTAACGCATGTCGCCATATCTCCGATCTTGTAGAGGCCCTCAACTCGTATAAGTTCGACATCGTATCACAGAAAGGGCCCATAGGCTATAGCCCAACGCGTGATCGTTGTTTGCCAATATATCTAAGCGTATACTTTCGCGAGAACAACTAATTGAATTAAACTAAGTTACCTTAATGCCTAGAAAATACTTAACTTTCCCAAAGTCTTTTGTTTGAAAGTGGCTGAAGAGGTGTTGTTTGAGTTTTTGAATACCATTTTGGTCATTGCTTGTAATGACAATATCATCCACATAAACAACTGGCAAATACACCTGGGCCAAGCAGGTGACACGATAAAAACTGAAAAGGTCCGTTGTCTCGAATCACGCCAAACCCTTGAATCCATTGAAGCAAACCTCGTAACGCCTCATCCTCTCGCCTAGCGCGATGATGGGCGCTACACTTTAATCGAGACTCTTTACCGATTTTGACATTGGTGGGTCCATTTCGAAACATAAATCCAAACTTGTATATATTGACATAACTTAAATCCATGAATTCTTCCAAAAGATATAACTAGAATGATACATTGTGGTGTTTAAATACTCAAAATATATATTTCGAGTCCCATTTACTTGTACTTATACAAGTTGCACTATCTCCAAAATATTACATTTACATTACAAAACAGAATCAGAAACCTACATATAGTGGATTCCTATTGCTGTGTTGACCCTAGCGAATGCGGAATGCCTTAGATGTTCTCTTCAATACCTACACGGATGGAACACCCGTGTTAAGCTTATAGCTTAGTGGGAAAACAAATAATATATATGACCACAAATAAGGGCGCCACCATAAAGAGATACATATTCACCAAATAAGATAATGAATTATTAGTCTTCCCGTAGGGAATGCTAAACAACTCACATGAGGTACCTGATAAAATACCAAAGAACACACGGCTTACTCCATGTACTGCAGGTGTCAGAAAGATAATGCAGAGTGTCAGAGCACTCGACACTAAAGAGAGCCTTCTCACTAATCAAAGAGTGCCTAAGACCAAACGTAGAGTGTCGCCACACACTAATGAGGGTGCCTATTCACCCACTATTCCGGGATCTTAAGTAGACACAACAGAGAGGGATGATGCTTGTTATATTGTTCTTAATCAGACAGCAAATAAGGGCAAGAACACATCTGACATTTTTCATATCACTTGTATACATGTACGGACCCTTTCATTCACTTATTATGATCTTCCATTAATCTAATGGATGATTGATAAAATTAATTAGGCGGCTAAATGCTACGCCAGCAGAGGGTTCGCTAGGCGAAGCATCGCTACGCCTAGATGATCAAAAATCAAACTCAGCTCAGTTCGCTAAGGAGTGGATTCTGCGCCTGGGGCGAGACCACGTTTACAGCCCATGCCTCGCGCAGCGTCCGATTTAGTTAAAATGGGCGGCTCTTTTCCACCGTAAATTTGTCTTCCAAACTAAAACCAAAAACAAATCAACCTTCAAATTGAACTTAGACCAACCAAAAACACATTTGTTAGGATTTTTCCTACACAAACCTAGACAAGGAGGGATTTGTGATAGTTTCCATACCTTTATCTTCTCAAACACTTCAACTACTTTCCTTTTCTTCACTTCTTCAATTCATTTCCTTTACTTGATCAAGTAGAACTCAAAAGATGGAGAGAAAAACAAACCCCAATTTGTTATCCTCCAAAACTGAGTCTCTAGCTAAAGCCAACAAATGAGAAATTTTCCTTTCTAATACATGAGGCCTGGGCTTTATCCCATTTTTGGCTTAAATTTCTCATTTTTATTTATTAGTCATTCCACTTCATTCTATTTGAAAATCAACTTATCATATTTCTACTTTAACATATAATCTTTTCATCTTATGTCCCTTGGGTCTTTCAATTGGCAAATTACTAATTTACCCTAAAATATTTAAAAATTTGAAAATGCAAATTTTACTTATATTTATACCCTAAACCTGTAATAAACTACTAGGTGGTAATTTGAGATATTACAAACCTAAAAACCAAGCTCAAGGAGACTCAAGCTTCGCACTCATATAAGGAACAAAGTATTTGCATACCAAACGATACTCCCGAAAGCAACAAACCGTGTGTGGTTGCTCCATATATACCTCCTCGGTGAGATCACCTAAGTAAGTAGCGATGATTTTGATATCCACTAAAAAAGGCCATGAGCGCATAGTAACCATAGAGAGAAGCAAGCTTAATCGAGGCAATTCAATACTGTGAGAAAAGATATCATAATAGTCCAAGCCATATTGCCGAGTATACCCCTTGGCAACCAAACGGGCCTTAAGCCGATCTACCTAGCCATCAGGTTCCATTTTCATTGTATAAACCCAACGACAACCAACATGAGACTTGCCAGGAGGAAGAGTGACAAGCTCCCATGAGCCATTGGAGGAAAGAACATTCATTTTCTCAACCATTGCCTGTTTCCAGCCCGGATGAGAGAGAGCCTCACTAGTGCTTGTAGGGATAGAGACAAAAGATAAGGTGGAAACAAAGGTAAAGTATGGTAAAGATAAACGATGATTGCTTAGAAAATTATAAATGTGATGGCCATACAGAGCCTTCCGAGTAACCTTTCAAATGCCAACAGGTAGACCATCAAGGGTTGCGTAACTTGAGCGGTGAGATGACTATGGCATAAAATAAGTGAATCAGAACACCCCAAATTACACCCTAGTTTTATGACATGTTTAGGTATAATAAAAGTTAAATTTGTATTTTTCAAAATTCTAAGTGTCATGTGAAAAGGTTAAAAATGGTAATTACAAATTAAGGAATCAATGACATAAGATAAGAAGATTATATGTTAAAATAGAATTTTGATAAGTTGGAATGCAAAGAATAGTATAGTTGTCTAAATAGCAAAGGGAAGAAGGTCTAAATAGTGTGGAAAATGAGCCAAAATTCATTAAAAGAACAAATGGGTATTCGAGAGAGAAGATACTTTCATTTGGTTTGTAGAGACTTAGATCATAATGGATTATGGAGAAGAACCAAATTTTAGTCATCTTCTTCATCTACTTCGGGAGTTCTACTGATCAAAAGGAAGAAAAGGAAGCTTGGTTGAGAAGTTCAAGAAATCAAGGTATGAAATTCTCCCATATGTTGGTTAGGAAACTATCATAACTCCTTTCTTTATTCATGCGTGGCTTAGGAAAACCCTAACTCTCATTATAATGGTGTTTTTGGTTGGATTAAGTCAATTTTGTGATTGGTTTTGAGTTTGCTTTGTTTTGGTTGAATATTTTCTAGTAGAATAGGGCAAAAATGCCCATTTATGTTTGTAGCCCGATTCCTCTTCGCCTAGGTGAAGGAGTGCTCGCCTAGGTGAAGCTCTTCGCCTAGGCGAAGGTTTGTTCACCCAGGTGAACCCGAAGCCCCAAAATTTCCAGTTTCTACCTCGCCTCGGTGAAGGCTACTCCGCCTTGGCATAGGTTCTCACCTAGGCGAAGGACCCCTACGCTTAGGCGAACTTGCAGTCTTGTTTTTGTTTCATTTCTTCTGTTAATTCTAGAAACCATTACTCTTTTGTTCGGATTTACAAGGAGTGATAATTTGGTACGAACCTCGCGCCTATGAAGCTTAATGTTTTCGCTCTTATTTGCTTGCTTGCATTATATAAATACAAGAACGTGATTAAAGAACAATATAAAATGCTCTGAAACACATATAAGTGTATGCCTGCCTAAGACCGAATAGTGAATGAATAGACACCTCTGATTAGTGCTTTGACACTTTCTGTTTAGTGCTTCGATACTCTTTGTTCAGTGCTACAACACTCTTGCATAGTACACGACACTTCTGTTACGTAGCGCATACACATTCTGTTTGTGCTTCGACACCTCTGTTGAATATTGTATCGTACCTTCGGGTACCTATTGTGTTGTGTCTCTCTCATTCATCAAGCATCGGTCTATGCCAGCATAAAACATTTATAAGGATAAGTATATGAATAATGAACAATATGAAACAAAGTAAGTCACCGATGCCAAGATATAATCTGGAAGAGAGTATGTATTGTACCTTACTGCACCTTCAGCCCCAATCTTTGTTATGTACTCTACTCTGAGATATGGATATTCTAATATGTGAATTATTTTAAAAAATATATTGTAATTGAGGACTACTGCAAGTGGTCACATATGCTATTTGTTTTCTCACTAAGTTATAAGCTTAGCACGGGTGTTTCATCCATGTAGGTGCTAAAGAGGTCATTAGAGACATTTTGCATTCGCCAGGGCCAACATAGTAATAGGAGTCTTTCTGATGTAGGTCCCCGAATTGTTTTTGTTGTAATGAAAATGTAAATGCAATATTTTTTAATAGTGGAACTTGTATAAATACAAGTGGTTAGAGACTCAAATGTATGAGCAGGACAATTTTAAACACCACTACAGTGATAGTCTTACAAGTTTATGTCCTTATGGATTTATGATTAAATTGAGCCCACTAATAATATAATGTCAGATTAAGAAGTTATGTGATCGCCCTTCACCGCCAGCGCTGTGGAAGTGGCATTATAGAATCAATACAGGTCCTGGTCGAGGACGAGGACGCAGGACGAGGACGACGGCATAAACTCATGGTTGAGCCTCGCAACATCCCGTAGGTGGAGAAGGGAAGAAACTGAGGTGGTAAGACAAGAGGGCACAGGCAGACATCCGAAACATGAGGATGCTCTTCAGAGGAGAAGAAAGAGGAACTCTCAAAGAAAGTGACATCAGTAGAGTTGGAGTACCGATTTGTGTCGAGAACATCTATAACCCCTCTGAAGTCGAGAATAACCCAAGAAGACACACTCAGCTAAGCTGGCGCAGAGCTTGTCTTGCCCGAGAGTGGAATATGAAAAAAATGTGTACACAATCAAATACATGAGGAGGAAGGTAGAAGAGAGGTTGATTAAGAAAAATGATAGAATGACAGATCTAATCATGCAAACGGAGGATGGCATATGATTAATCAATTAACAAGAAGCTAAGATAGTGATCTCAAAAAGGTCGGTGAACCTATGATGGAAGTAAGAGAGTACGAAATGTTTCAACTAGTCGATTGGGCTTCAAGGCTTAACCAATCCATTCATTGGAGTGAGTGTAAGCACAAAAGAGATCATGTGAATCCTATGTGGAGGCCATAAAGGAGGAGATTGATGCAGAAAGATATTTATCGACACACTACTTCAAAGGATTAATGAATGAAAATATTAAATTGAGTTCGAACTTAGCTAACATACAAAGTTAACCTTGTGCTGATGAAGTGAACTTGGCCAAGCTTAGATTCATTCTATTCTGATCTGACCGTTCTAGCCAGAGCTTTTAGATTTGCTTTAAAACCCTGCTTGGATTTAATGAACAACTTAACAGGCTTAACCTAAATACCTGATATAATCCTCATGGAATGGGAAGTACCAAATTAAAAAAATGCAAAATGTTGATATGACTCATTCGGTTTGATGTGTGCTTTCTTTCCCATAAAAATTTAATTAGTTATACCATCAAATATGCTGAAGATTTTCCTTTTCTTTTCTACACTATTTTTCTCTTCACCATTTCAGAATGGTTACGCTTTAATAGCCATGTCTTGTTAGTGATATTCAGCAGAACCCCAGCTCCTTATTAGGCTCTGTATGGAACTTTGAAAGTACTAAGAAAAGAAACAAATACATGAAAATCATTTCATGTTTGATTTTCTTTCGACTTACCTACTTGAATTGTCTATTTTGAATATCAACTAATCACATAATATCCCTAGTTTTTTTTTTATCTCGAGATTCTTCAAAACTACTTGAATTTGTCTATTTTGAATACCTCAACTAATCACATAATATCCCCTAGCTTTTTCTCTTTTAGATCTTTCAAAACTAAGAACTGATTCCATTTCCAAATCATGAAGTCTCCAAAATTATTATTTATCTTATTATTATTAATCAAAGATTTCTTTATATAGCTAGAACGGCCCTCACAAAAAGCAAATACTAATTTATTAAGAATTATCTGATTGTTATAAAGATCATATACTATAAAATAAATAAAATATAATTGTACCTTCAAAATTTTACATATTTTAAATTATTTGGTCTTTATATAATATAAGAAAATAAACAAAGAAGTCAAGAGATGATATAGAAATTAATTTATTAAATTTAAACTTTAATTTCAGAATTTTTATTTTATTCCCTTAGTATGTTTTGTGTTCCAAACGAAGCCATTGTGAACTTTCTTGAACCTCTTGTTGAAGTCCATTTTCTGTGGAAGGGAGTGCCTGTAAACATGGATCCACCACCTTATAAAAATACAAGCACCCATTGAGAAGGATAAAACGAAGCGGTAGATTGAGCGGGCAAAGGATAAAGAATATGTACGATCGCCCATCAATGCGAATTCATAGCGATGTAACGTTCTCAACATTTCAAAAAGCAGCAGTGATATAAGCAGCGAAGCGATTCCGGTTGTGGTCCTGGAAGTGAGACAATTTACTACATTATAACTAAAATGTTTAACTGTAAAAAAGAAAAGAAAAAAAAGAGGTATAATCAGTCTGCTACCATGTTTTATCTCCTACTTTAGGAGGTATAAAAAGTTTGGGAGAAAGGTTTTAAGAGCAATCATCATTAGGTAGTCACCAAATGAGATCCAACCTAAATATACAGCAGTGTAGAAGTAATATATCATTGAAAGATGCTAGCACTAGAACATTTTTGTGATAATGAAAACCAAGTTAAAGTTTCACAAGAAATCCAGTGAATGTGTTGTGAATTATAAGTTATACTCGTGTTCATATATTTAAAACTCCATGCAAACCCAATGATAATTCTAAAGAACATTGAGAATTATCTATGTTAAACTAACACTATGGGATGAACAAAGAAATTACATTTTTGGGTGAGAATTTCAATCATGAGAAGTTAAAAGAAGGCCTCGGTTGACCAGAGGATTAACGACCAAAAGGACAGTAACCATGCTTCTGACAAAAATATAGAACAAGACCTTCATATTCTGCGTCTAGCGCTTCTTTTTCCCACCCTTTCCAGATTTGGAAGACCCAGCATTTGAGGTTGATGCAGGTTCCTTGCCTTCATCCTTCCAGGATGTCTGGGTACCAACTCAGCAACATGATGCATCAGCTCTTTTCCTGGATTATAACCAGGCCAAAAGCAAGAGGACTAACATGAGAGGAAAGCAATGATGCATTTAAATCAGTCAGATACACTAAATTGTTGATACAGGGCAGGGCGTATATGAGACATCTCTCTATCTCTCTTTTTCTCTCTTTCGCTTTTTCTCTCTCTCTCTATATATGTGTGTGTGGCTATATACATATGGTTATTCAAACCTATCAATCAATTTTTCACATTCCTAAAAATTTATTACATCAGGTAAAGATTAAAAACATGTTACCTAGGAAAGGATTATTTGCAAATTTGTCCAAGGATAATAAGGAAGAAAATGCAATGCAATTTGAAGTGGAAATTTTTTTGAAGTGGCAGTTGTTGATGGCTAGAGAAATAAATATGAAGATTTATGTTTGGCAAACAAAAACATAATTAATGCTTTCAAACATTTGCAAGTCTGCGTCCCCACAACGACTGAAGAATATTTTGGATGAGTAATCAGGAAACAGAACAAAGAACATATAGACCTCGAAGTGCACAGGCAAAGAAAATCAGCACATATCTCATCTAGATGCAGTTTCCTTATCTCCCCAACTGGTTTATGATACTGGGATAATCAAGGACGATGCTGGTGGCTTCTTACACCAGCCAGCCAATAACTAGAAAACTTCCCACAATGAATGCTTTGAAGGAGATTTGACAGATTTGTAACTCAATGACAGCGGAAAGTTTAGGGGGAGATTGTACAAATTTGACCATTGATAGCACAAAAGAGTGACATTTTCACTGACCACACATGGAATTCATAATTGGAGTTCGTAAAGAATGGTTCTTAACGCCAGGCAGTTTCATTGATTGGTTGAGTACTCATTGAGGGTGGGGATGATTTTGCACCTCCTTCTCGGCAGCATCCTTTGGGCTGTGGGGGTGGGTGGAGTTTATCTTGTATACCTTGGGTTGTTTCAGGTGCCATTCCATTGAACTCATCATCCCTAAAAGCAATCCAATCCATACAATAGATGCATCCATTACTGTTATCTTCATGAGGTCTTTCTGATTAATAAATAAATATATATAGAGAATTATTCTTCAATCAAGACAGGCATTGAACATTGTTTTAACCTTCATGAGAATCCAAATGTATCCCCTTCTTATTTGATGTTTAATACAATGTGGTACATCATAGATTCTGTTCTTCCTTATCTTAAAAGCTTCAGAATCCCTTTCTTGCCCTACCAAGAAAAATAAAACAACATGTTGTCCATTTTAGTTACTAGGAAAGGTGTTGATAAATCTATGATGATTATGTGATGTTGGGGACACAAAAATGAAGCACCATATTTCTGGGAAGTAATTGCATGCTAATAAAGATCAACTTGGACATCACTTAACCTAAAAACACAATCACAGTTCTATACTCAAGCAACAAAGAAAAGGGTTGAAAAATAAAATAACAAAGAGTATCCTTACGAGAAGAAATGGAAGGATTATATAAAGTCCCATCTTCCTTTTTCAGCAACACTCTCACCCTCCCTCGTTGCATGAAATCACGTGGATATGCCTTATCAATCTTCAATGGCCAAACAAAAGCAATTACCATATAAGTAAACAAATTCTTAAACAGCTAGTATAAAATTTAAGCATACCAGCATAAAAGCAGAGATTTAATAAATATTTTGTAAATTTGGTAATGACAAACCTCAATTGAAAATGTGAGTTTGAAATGGCTGCAGCAGTCACCAATCTCAGCGCAAGTTGGATTTTCACATGCTTTGCTGATGCTTATCCCGCCGCCCCTCGGCTATGGTCTTTTTTGATACAGCAACAGGATAGAAGACAATCCACTTCTTTATATTTGGGACTTCTCCATCCATGTCTGCAATCAGTATCCTATGCATAGAGAACACATGCAATTCAGTCTTAGCAAAGCAAGTCCATCAAGTTTGATCACGATAATGCTTGGAGGTCCATCAGTTGATCTTAGAAGTAGACCAGAACATTCAGGTAAGTGGAACAAAATTATGATAGAACAGTTGATTATGGCTCTATTAATCATACAATGTAATGGAGTGGGTTTTAGAAGATTGAAAACCATTCTAAAGAACTCTTGGCGGGATAGATTGTGAATCAATGTGATTGTTGCTATAGATGCATCCAAATTCCTAAAGAGATTTAGGAATAAGTAGGCCCAAATTCAACATGGGTTTATACGAAAATGTAAACATAAGGGGTAGAATCTGAAACAGAATAGCACCTACAAATACTTTGATCTCCCTCCTCTCACGGCTTGATAGGTAAATAAAAGTATATAAAAAAAAAAAGAAGTGCCAGAAAAATGCACCAAGCTATACAAGGAGCATACAAAGGGTACTAAGAGCACCACCAACAAACAGAAAAAAAAAACCCGGCACCCTCAACAAGATTGTATCCAATCCACGAACTCGACAATAGATGAAAGGGCATGACTCATAAAAAAATTCATCCACGCCAAAAGATTACTATGAAAAATATTTTTCTTGTTTTCAAATGCTCTGATATATTTATTTCTTTCCCTCCAAATCGTCCAAAAAAGGCATAAGGGAGCAACTCACCATACTTTTTTCCTTTTCCTATCCGCAAGGTCCCATCCCACTAGAAAGCATCCTTTTCATTGCAAAAGGGAGAACCCAAGACACACCAGAAAGGGAAATTTAGAGATGCCAAACAGCCCTTGTCTTGTTGCAGTGGATGAGGATGAGATCTACCAATTCCTCCTCTTCAAAACAAGGAAACATCTATTTGCCACAGCTCACCCTCTCCACTGAATGTGATCGAAAGTTAAACCTTTGTTCCAAGTTGACTCCTAAGCAAAGACACCCACTTTTGGTAGGACTCTAAGACTTCCAATTTCCAAATAATATTTGTTGGAAAGTTCACTTGTCTTTCTTTCCGAATCCATCTCTTTGTATGAGCTTTTAGCAAAGAATATTCATCCTTTGCCCTTGTTCACACTAATTTATCCTCCTCCCTGTAGACTCTCCACACTCACAATCTCAACAGAAACCCACTTCACAATCTATCTCCTAATCATTGAGATAACAGAGTAATTGAGGTGCCTCCAAATACTCTTGGATCTCAAGCACACATATATGGTACCACGTTCTAAATCTAAGCTCCATGCTTCATCTTTTGGAATTGAAACTTACAATAACTATCGGAACTTGCCTATATTTTCTATTCTTCTATTGGGTGCAGTACCAAAAGTAACACTTAATTTGAGGAGGGGGAAGTGGTGTTCAGCAATCACCTAACATGAAGTCCTTCAAAAGATTATACATGACCATATCGATTAGTCTTTGACACTTTTCTAATACACATCAGAAGAGTGCTTTCTTCACCCAAAATTCATTCCCAAATCAGGTGTCATAAATAAAATAGAAACAAATGCATCATGGTAAACACACAGAAAATCATCAAAACTAAAAAAATAAACACCACATAAACAACTGATTTCCAAAATTACAAACCAATAAATAACACAAATTCAATCCATGATTTAGATTCGGGAAGCTACGAAACCCACATTGCAATGAGGGCATAATTCTTTGAATAGCTTAGAATTTAAAAAATTAAAAACCTTTCACAGATCAAACAAACTGCTAGGATTAACTTACCCAAATAAAACTGGCAAACCAGGATTATTATTTTTTGCATGTACGGTCCGTTTGGCTGAAAGAAAAGGCATCTAAGAGAATAAAGCAACTACAATCAGCAAATAGAGGGTATGAATAAAGTTGGGGTTCCAACAGTACTAAAAGGGGCTCTTCGCCAGTGATCATCAGTTCAGCCGAGTTTTGTGTTTTTCTATCACTCTCTCTGATCAGAAACAAAATACTCATCTATATGGATTTACAAGCACAGATGAAGCCCATGAATCCTTTCTAAATTACAAATCTGATCAAAAAAGAGACAAATAAGCTTTATCCATTATACTAATAATATACGACAATACAAGAAAATCTACTTAACATGCCATAAGGGCCATTTCACCTACCACAAAAAGTAAAAACCAGCAACACTCTTAGTTACCACTCTGATCCTTTTGCTTATTCGCTGTCGATATATGTTTATAAGATCTAAATTTCAAATTCAACATTAAGATAAACAAAGAATATATTCACTGTATGAAAGGGCATGAGAAATTTGTCTCAAATTCACTTCAAACTGAGATTTAATGCAATTTCACTAGAAACTTTCCTTCTGGATCCAACAGCAAATCATTGTAATTGACTCTTATGGAATAAAACATATTAATCTATGAATAATGTGATTTCAAACTGCAGATAAGAAATGGAAGAATAATGAAGGATAGGATTATCCAAAGCTTGCAGTTACTATCTGCCTAAGAAACTAAAATTCTTCTCTCAATTTAGTCAAGCACATCTATTTCCAGAAATTGACTACTTAAATTCAAATGACATCAACCATAAAGTTCAAAATTTTCTATTACTTTCTATTCCTAAATTTTTCTTAAAAACCAAACATTGGGTAAAATAACATAAAACTGCCCACCCAACTAGGGATTGATAAAAAGAAGCAAAGAACAGAAAAGGAAAGAATTTGGAGATTTAACCATCATAATATGTATTAAGTTGAAAAAGAGAACCCTTCCACATAATTTCCTCAACTTTCTCAGTAAACAAACAGCGCAAAAACATGAATTTTGAAGAAAAACAACATTTTCATCCTTCCCTCCATTTTCCCAGCAGCCAAATAAAAATGCCCACTCTCTCAGCAACCAGAACAATGCGACAGACATTAAAATAAAATTAACAATATCATTGTATCATCGTCCCTCCAATCTCTCAGCAACCAAACACTCAAAAAGAAAATAAAACAGAACAGCAACCCAATCAAAACTCCACTTTCTCGGATCCAAATAACTCAAGAAATCTCCACCCACTTTGAACCAAATTACAAAACCCTAACATGCGTCGAGATTACCAACCTGAGGTGATAAAAAGAGATCGGCGCCGGCGAGATATGGAAAGAGATCGCAATTCGCAGTGGAACGGAGGAGGGATTTTTCTTTTTATTTTCTATGTTTTCAATTGGGAGAGAAAGAAAGTGTTTGGCCGTCGATAAAAGCTTATCCCAACCGGGAGCTATTCATTCCCATCCGGGTTATTTTTCTTCCAATTATTCCTTCACATTTTTGGTAACCAAACATGGTGTTAATGTTTATATTGTATTGGGCTTGAGATGATCCCACATTTTAGGAATGTAATTGAGTGGAGTCGATCCAAAGCCAAACTCGATCTTGACTCAATTAAAAAGCTCAAAGTTCGAATCTGATTAGATCGAGCTTTTTTTTTGTTTTTTTCAAATGTTTGAAACTCAATTCGAAAAACAGTTAAGCTATTCAAACTCGACTCGATAAAACTTAAATCAATTAACAATTAATAAATAATTATACTAAAACTCGACTCGATTTGATTCGAGTAATAAAATAGTAAAATTCAATTAAGCTTGTGAGCGTTCAAGCCGCAGATCACGACAATTTAACTCGATCATAAACTACTTAGATCTCAAAGCCAATTAAATTAACTTCGAATGTAATTCGAAGTATAAAGAATAAAACAGTTAAGTGGGGCTACTTATGTACAGCCCATATACGGAGGGGGCCTCTCTTAGTTACCTACAAAGTTATCCAGCTTTTCTAAGGCCCAACTTCGTCTTTCTCTTTAGGGTCGGCCCAATGGGCCTTTTCACTCAGTATTGCAGTCCAATTCACTTACTCCAAAAAAACGACGTCGTCTAATGTGTAAACCAGACAGAGTGTCTTCTCCTTCCTCTCAACCTATCGAAGTGTGTCATTGAGCTCTCTCCCAATTCGGTCGCAGTTGAAAATGGAGGCAAACTGAGACCAGAAATGAGGGAGGAACCGTGCTTGAGTGCCTCAGCGTCGAATCGAACTGATTTCCTCCAACAAACTGATCTCTCTCCTATGGTGTTCCGATCCCGGCCTCCCTTCTGCTCCAGTGCCGCTGTTCAGGTGAAGTTCCTGCGTCTTGCCATACGCCGAAAGAGTCTCTTCAATTCAATCTCAGTTCTTTACGTGATATTTTTAGTTTTGATGATTCAGGTGGCTGACTTAAGGGGGAGTACTATTGAATTCATATTAGTGTGTATGCCAACTCATGCTAATGATTGCCTTTCCAAATACGTGTATGTTGCAATTTCTTCAGTAAATTTCTTCTTGAGTTCTTTTTTCTTCAATTGCTTCAGAAAAATGACGAATTAATGGGATTTTACTGTCTTGTAGAAGTGTAGTTGGTAGAGAGCTGTGTTTCTCTCATTTTGATTGTCTTGAACCCTGATTCAGTGGTTTTTCATTCCAAGTGTGACTGATTAATGGTTTGGTGTTCTAATAAATTGGTTTTTGGATTTATTCCATCGGATCAATCTGCTCTGTGATTTTGGGACGATGACTGAAAATTGTATCATGTTCTATAAAGATTTTGTGTAACCAATAAATTCAATATAGAATGGTGATATTAAATCTCTTGGGCTTTGTTATTTTATATGAGTACTGATACAAAATGATTTTATCTTACTTTCTTCTCTGTCAGTGATGAGTATTTTATGGAAAATCCTGAAGACAGTTACAAGGAGGGGATTGGTGACATCATTGCATCAGAAATAATTCACCATCAAGCAGAGGTTGGTGTTTCGAACCTCACTGATGAAACTGCTTCTTCAGATTCTTTATTGAACAAATCTGAGTCTTTGTTGAATGGTAGTAGAAAAATCATCCTGGCTGGATTGAGGTCCAGAAGTTCTAAATGTAGCCATTCCAGTAGGTTTTCTTGCTCAAGGATAATTAGCGCATTGGCCTCAGTTGCTCGGGTTGGTATTTCTTCTGGCCTGGTGGTTGAAGAGTTTGCTTCTGACTTCTCATCTGGTTCTGTGGAAGATCATGTATTGTGTTCACTTAGCCTTTTGATGGAAGGAAAAGCAAGCGGTCGAGAGAGCTTAAACTTTCTTAATTTAGTTGGCATACCGTCATTCAATGAGGATATCTTCCCTGGTTGCCTGAGGCATCCAAACATAGCCCCCATTCTTGGAATGCTAAAAACATCTGATTTTATATCAGTGCTTCCAAAAGCTCCTTATACCTTGGAAAACATTCTTCATTATAGCCCCAATGCCTTAAAGTCCGAGTGGCATATAAAGTTCTTGATTTATCAGCTACTTTCTGCTCTAGCTTATATCCATGGTTTAGGGGTTGCCCTTGGCAATATATGCCCATCCAATGTAATGTTAACTGATTCCTGCTGGTCTTGGTTGCGGATTTGTGATAGTCCATGGTTAAGATCCAATCTAACTTCAGAAAATGAAGAATGTGTTATTATATCCTCCTCAAGGTCGGTTGTTTACTGCGGGCCATCTTCTCAAGATCTTTATGCTGATTTGAAGCTTTCCCATCTATAGATTGGCATTCGAAGCTTTGATCGGTGGTGAGAGGAGATCTAAGTAATTTTGAGTATCTACTCATCTTAAACAGGTTAGCTGGGAGAAGGTGGAGATCATACATTCTATACTGTATGCCATGGGTAATAGATTTCAGCATAAAACCTGATAAGAGTGTTGATGAAGGGTGGCGGGATTTAAGCAAGAGCAAATGGCGGTTGGCAAAAGGTGATGAACAGTTGGACTTCACTTATTCAACTTCTGAAATCCCACATCATGTATCAGATGAGTGCCTTTCTGAACTTGCTGTATGTAGTTACAAAGTAAGGAAGGTACTGGAGGTTCTATGCCTGGCTGTCTGCTCATCTATGAGCCTAATGAGTACCCTTCCAATATGCAAAGATTCTTACCATGACCTGCATGAATGTCCCGGAGTTCTACTGTGATCCTCAAATTTTTTGTTCTCTGCACTCTGGTATGGCTGATTTAGCTGTACCCTCATGGGCAAGAAGCCTTGAGGAATTCATTAAAATGCATCGAGATGCATTAGAGAGTGACAGAGTCTCATGCCAAATCCATCATTGGATTGATATCACCTTTGGATACAAAATGTCAGGCCAAGCAGCTTTGGCTGCCAAGAATGTTATGCTGCCTTCATCAGAGCCAACAAGGCCAAGGTCAGTGGGACGCCGCCAGCTCTTCACTCAACCTCACCCCACTCGTCGATGTGCTACCTGGAAAACAGGTAACAGCTCAAATAGATTAGCTGTTCATCAATGCCAAGGGAGTGAAATAGTGAGTGAGAAAGCTCTCCTTCCTCAAACAGTATATTTACAAGATTTAGAAGAAGCAGCTGCATTTTCTGAACATGCTCGGTATTTGAGTCCTCTCTATTGTTATCATCCCAAAAATAATGCTGATGGTATCTCATCTGTAGAAGAGCCAGCAAGTGAAAGTTCTAAAAAGAGTGTTTCTGGAAAACCTGAACTTGGCAACAAGAAAGAGGTTCTATCTGATATTGATTTAAATTATCTCCCTCGATTATATTGAAGTGACATGAAAGCCCTATGATATCAAGAGTTATTATTTGGAGGCAGAAGTCATATCATTCAAGGGTTCTTTCTGAAGATGTTGCCAAGACATATTTTCTGTTGGTTGCATTTTAAAGCAGAACTTCACTCTGAGGAGGCCACTTTTGATTCAACATCATTAGCCAAGTACTTAGAGAATGACATCTTACCTGGATTAATACAGGAACTTCCTCCTCACACTAAAGCACTTGTTGAGGCTTGCATTCTGAAGGATTGGAGAAGGTATCGATTTCAGATTGTATATTTTATCATTATGAAACCTGGCTGAAGATTTTGATCAGACATATGTACATATCAAATTTGAAGGCTTCCAAGAGCTTTACTATGCTATTTGTTATATTTGCAAATTTATGAAATCACATTTATTTTCTGTTCTGAAACTAAATCTTGTTTTTAAATAAAATATTTAGGAGGCTCCTCTGCCAAAAGCCTTTTGGAATCTCCGTACTTTCCCACAACAGTCAGGTCATCCTATTTGTTTATTGCCCCACTTCAACTTTTGGCAAAAGATGGATCTCGTCTTCGATATGCTGCAAATTTTGCAAAGCAAGGAGCCTTGAAAGCAATGGGAACATTTGGAGCTGAAATGTGTGCTCCCTATTGCTTGCCACTTGTGGAGGCTCCATTATCCGATACTGAGGCAGAGTGGGCTTATATACTTCTAAAAGAGTTCTTAAAATGTTTGAAGTCAAAAGCAGTAAAGTCATTGGTCTTGCCTGCCATCCAGAAGATTCTACAGGCTAGTTATGAGAAGTTTAATCTTATTGACTTGCATGAACTTTTTCTTGACATCTTATTTAGACAGTCATTTCAGGCTACAGGTTATTCACATTTGAAAGTTTCTCTTCTCCAAGACTCATTTGTGCGGGAGGTGTGGAACCGGGTTGGTAAACAAACATATCTGGAGATGCTGCATCCTTTGGTGATATCAAATTTGTATGTTGCTCCTCATAAGATTTCAGCTTCTGCTGCTTCTGTTCTGCTGATTGGCTCTAGTGAAGAGCTAGGAGCACCAATAACAGTCCATCAGGTTAAATTAATTCTTGAGTTGCCAGTTTGCTTTCTAATAGGTTAAGACATTTAATTATTTGAAGGAATACGAGAATAATTATCACGTGCCTATCAACAAGGATATGTTTGCATTGACAATTTTTCTTCCTTATAAAAGATACTAACCCTTAGTGTTGTCACAGACAATCTTGCCTCTGATTCACTGTTTCGGGAAAGGAATTTGCACTGATGGAATTGATGTGCTGGTTCGAATTGGTACTTCCAGTTCTTAGGTGGCAGAGGGTGTTTTTCTGAAAATGAAATGTTCAACTTTTAAAGGTAATTCTTCTGCTTTACACTTTCAGGTGGACTTTTTGGGGAGAAACTTCACAGACATGTTCTACCATTGCTGAAAAAATGTTGTCCTATTGTATTGATATTTCATCAATGAATAAGCCTGAGCCTATGAGAGTTGGAGTGTTTTTTGAGTTCTTATTGATTGTCTAATGGTATTAGAAGGTCTTGTTGCAGTTTTGCCAAAGGAGGAGTTGTAAAGGAAAGCGATTAGTGCATTTATTTGATTTCACTTTTAATTTCCACTTAAGGTTTTGCTTTACTCCAACATTGAGCTTTTGTATAATGTTTTGCAAATTAATAGTTTATCTTCATAAATATGCAGGATCAAAGTTGTGTGTATGTTATGTCTCTTATGCAGACAAATTTGAAATTCCAGTGCTCCAGGTATTTCAAATTTGATCTGCTCTAAGTGCACTTACACATGGTTTAGTACACTTCATTAGAAGTCAACCTTGCCTAGAAGTGATCCTGTTTGATTTAAACATCCTATAGCTGTAATGGAGTCCTGCTGACTGAATGGATAGATGTTAGTCAGAAGATCAGAACTAACAATTCAGATAAACACATTTTATATGGCTCAATTCTTTTCTTTACAAAAATTAAAAGCATACTAGTCACTACGGAATGCTACAGGGTGCAAGTGTGGTTGTGCTTCTTTCATGTGGATGACATATGCATTTGCACAAGGAGTAGATGAATAAATGCAAAGCTTCCTATTTCTTTTCGTTTTGATGTGTCTTAGTTCTTCTTTCATTGCCTTACATAGTCTAACCTCTCAAAGTGCTTCTAGAGGACAACTTTTGAATTGATAATCTTTTCTTAATTGAGTCATCTTAAAATAGACAACTCCATACAACTTTCAGTTGTAGCTTGATTCAGTTAGTTGTTACTATTGAGTTTCTGCTTGTATGCTATAACTTCCATGCTTGCTCCAATATGCAATACTTCATCTTGAGCTGTTCAGTTTTATAATTTTTTAATTATACAATATGCCTTGTTCCAGGTTGCTAACTATCTTATCACACTCTGTCAGCGGATTGACTAGATTTAACAGCTCTTCATGTTCTGCCAAACTCAAAGAGCTGTTTGATGAGCTTGCTTTTTCTCCAGAAACTGTTAATGGATCTGCTGGGCTCTTTGGAAGAGCCTTGAGGTTTGCCAAATAAAAGTAGATGAGGGAGTCTCAAATAAAGTCAGATGATTCTGTGTGGGTGCTAACCATTTTCTTATTCATCTGCTTAAGAGTTCTGTATAGGCATTGGATAAATGCTTTCATGCGGTCTTGTTGTCTTGATCATGTATTTATGTTTGTAACGCATTTACAGGTTGCTTTTATATCCTTCTTTTGCATCTCTTCTTGGAATAGAGAAACTGCTTAATGTTAGTTACATGGTTGCTCTTGAACAATATCTTCTACGCTGCCATAATTGGAAGCGTGTGCTTGCTTCTTCTTTTCCAGATCATTGCCACAATTCAACCATGCACATTGTTAGTTTTTGCAGTTTCTGAACTTGTCACAATCCAGTGGGAATATACAGGTGAATCATCTCGAACTGGTGCAGAAAATATAAGTGCTAATAGGCCCATTTTCAGCAAAGCCTCTGCATCTGAGTACAATCCTGCAAAACTGTTGCTTAATGGAGTTGGGTGGTCGATACCACAGTCTCAAGGAGCGGAAAGCTAAAAACTTGATTGCTCAAAAAAGGTTTTATAGTCTTCATCAGGACCCAGTTGAAAGGCATGCAGCATCTTCAAACATCAGGAAACGTGAACCCTGGTTCTGGTTCCCTAGTCCTGCTGATAACTGGGATGGTCCTGATTTTCTTGGTCGTGTAGGGGGTCTAAAAGATGAGCTTCCATGGAAGATCAGAGCCTCTGTTATATACTCTGCACGTGCCCATCATGGAGCTCTGAGATCTTTAGCTGTTTGCCAAGATGAGTGTGCAGTTTTCACTGCTGGAGTTATCCAGGATTCAAGGGAACCATTCAGAGGTGGAATTAATTTTAATTGACTGGGCGCTCTGGCTATTATGGCCATGAGGAGGTCTTTCGCTTCTCTATCTTAATTGGAACATTTGCTGCCTCAGTTTTGCAAATTTAATTGTGTTTGATTTAGACAACTTATCATTTTATAAAATTACTTGAGAAGATACAAGATTTTAGAAATTCACTTGAGAAAACAACAAGATTTAGAACAAGCAGTGCAGCAACCTTTATACCAACTAGCCGCATCAGGTCTTTATGCAACGGCATGAGAGCTTGTTCCATCATAGATGTCAGATTATTCTTTGACTGGTATTCAGCAAGATAGCAACTGTTTATACATTGATGTCAAATTCCAGGGTGCTGGTTGGTGCCTAGTGGCACTCTAGGGCGTGCCATGAGTGTGTATCAAATGCCATTAGTGGATGTAAAAATTTCCCCTAGTGGTTCTGCAGCTTAAAACTAATGGAAACAGAGCAACCTTCAAAATTAGTTCCTGTTTTGGGAAAAGCAAATTGATCCATTTTCTTATCTAGTATTTTTCCTCTTCTGCTTGTAGAGCTCTTTGTGCTCTAATATGTATACTCTTGTCTACATACATATATGGTCTATATCTATATCCATATGTGTGTGTTTGATATCTGCTCTGCTGTGTTAATTGTGGTCAGCCTATTATAGTAATCCGTTCTTCCTTGTTTCAGTTTAATCAAGAATACAGAATTGTGGAGTGGTTTAACTTGAAAATGTACTTAAATTGTTGAGTTCTTGTGGAATATTGGTCAAGATTCATAGATCAGGTCTGGAAAAAAAAATATAAAGTATATAACAGCGGCATTGGTTATAGATGCTACTGTGTTTGGTGACCTAATGTCAGTCTCGATCGCGCTAATCTGCATTTCATATCTCTATTCCTATTCTTTTCCTTATCAATAAATTAATGATTTCTTGTTATTTTAAATATTGAACACTCCTTTGTTTGCAAATGGAATGATGGTGACCTGTGTCAGAAACAATTTCCATTCTTCGTGAGTAAAAATATATAGATGATTTTCTGATGTTGTGCACTCTTATGCCATGTTTTGAACACTAGAATAGAGAATTGACAGAGGAAACTGATCTCTTTTTATTGTTTAATGTGTTTGGATTGCTTTTTAGAATGAGAATAGAAATAAAATATTTCTCATTGTGGAAACAAAATCCCACTCCTATCAGGATTTTGATTCCTCTATTCTACATCGTGATACAATTCACTTTTATTCCAATGCTATTTCTACTCCTGTTCCTACATACCAAACATGTGTTAATTTCTACATAATCATTGCTTGGGTGCGTTTTATCCTATTTATTTGAATAGTTCCTAAGAAGTTTTCTGTTCCCTTCATTGTTTGACATGAAATCATTGTGTTTTATCAGGTAGTGGTTGTAGTTTTGTGTTTGTTTCTAACTGCTTGCTGCAATGTTCAGGTTGTGAATGATATATGCATCTTGTCATCAAGCGGAAGGGTAGCTTCAGACATGGAACAATACATATTTGAATACAAACCGAAGCTAATAAAAGTATTTTCTGAACCATCAGCAGACTCTCTGCATCTTTCAATTCCTTTATCTTCTGCATCAAAGATTAACAATGACCAAGCCAATATGCTGAATGCCAATTCATTGACAAGTGGGATACTGACTAGTGCATTTGATGGAAGCTTGTACACTTGTATGAATCTCTTAGAATCCGTTGAAAAGCTTGTCGTTGGAACTGGAAATGGTTCTATCAGGTAAATTGATTTGGCATTTCCAGCTGATGTAGATAGAAAATATCTGCTTGGATGCACTTCAATTTTCTAAATTCTCCTTATACCGTGCAGATTCATTGATGTTGTGCAAGGTCAAAACTTCATTTAGGGAGAAGTGAATTGTCGCATTCTGGGTTCCCTTCTTTTGTTTCTGCTGTTTGCTCATGTGGATCTGATAGAATGCAAGTAGATGGAGCTGTGGCTTTACCATCTTGGATTGCAGCTGGATTAAGTTCCGGTAATTGCAGGTTGCTTGATGCAAGGAGTGGCAATCTGATTGCCTCTTGGCGTGCTCACGATGGATACATTACGAAGGTATGCCTAAGAATTGACAAAGAAACAGCCCCCTTAACGATTTTGAATGATCACTTATCCATTGACGTGTACAGTTGGCTGCACGGGAGGATCATTTTCTGTATCCGCCTCTTGATAGATCATAAAATTTGGGACCTCAGAAGGTAATAACACATTTCACTCGGGTTTTATAGGCACTAGCGATTCCTCCTACAATGGATATCGTTTGTCTTCTGGAATAAATCTTGATTCAGGAATCAAGAATAGCATTAATGGGGTGAGCTTTGAATAAGGATGGCTACATATAACATTTTTAATATTGAAGTACTTGCAAAACTGTCTTTCTAACATGGAGATGCCCTGATCTGACTGCCATTATGAACTTTTCTTGCAGGGGCTGGTCATCAGAACCAATCATTTTCAGAGGTCATACAGATGGTGTATCTGGATTTTCTGTATGGGGCAAAGATATTATTTCAATTTCAAAAAACAAGATTGGACTCTCTTCTTTATCCAGATCTGCAGATGAAGTACGTAATTGTGGTTTTTCTTTCCCCTCTTTCCTTTTTCTTGAAGCATATTACTTGCATCATAATAAATAGAAATATTGTTTTCTTGTTGCACACAAAAGCTCTGTAATAACATAAAACAAAGACAAAATAGCATCACCCATCTCCCACCCACCATTTCCATAAGAATTTACACACAAAAATTGTTGCAGTCGAATTGAATCGTCTATTTGTGGCATGGCTAAGAGTGTTGAAAATAAGAAATTCCACAATTAAAAGTTTCTGGTTAAATCGTTCTATTCTACAATTAGCCTTTAGGAGAGCTAAGATTTACATGGAAATAAATGCCTGAGAAGTGAGAACAGGATCCGACTCAGTTGAATTTTTTTCTCTTTCACTGTGTAGAACCTCCATTTTGGTTAATTCCCCCATTTACATGAATTATTTTTCTCTCATGTGGAGGGTTTTTCATAATAATAAATCCAGGATAGCTCAGTTGGTCTTAAGGTCTTGGGGTTTAACCCAATAGTCATTAGTTCAAACCCTTTAGGGTCACTGGAGATTTACCCGATGGTTAATTTCAGGACCCCGTGATATTAGTTGAGGTACGCATAAGCTGATTCGAAAATCCACTGTTGTTGCAAAAATAAATAAATAAATAAACCTTGTTTTTGATTTATGGGATACATCATTATACTTCATCAGATTTATCTTGTGCAATACAAAATCAAATCAGTGATTAAACTGAAAAAGTTGCTAGGGGTTGAATCGATGATCGAACTAGATTAAACCGGGACCAAAAAGGTTATCGGTTGACTGTCCGACCGATCAGTTCGATGCGGTTTTTAAAAAACACTGATCTTGTGTGACTGTGATGTAGTGCGGGTGAAGCGGGCAGCATTGGGTAACACCTCAGAAACTCTACATGCAAGATCGCGGAACAAGAAACTGCCAGTCCTATCAGCATAAGTATTCTTCCCTTTCTCACGCGTTTATTTCTTGTCGGAACTGAAGATGGTTACCTGAGAATCTGTTGTTAGGGATGAAACCTCCCATGTTTTGTATGTACAAGTTTGATCCTGTTCTGCTGGTAATGGTATTCCCCCCAACTGGGCCTTTTCCCACTTACTATGTAAATTCTGAACCCTTTTATTCTCCCCTTCTAATCTTTTCATTTGGGCTTTTTTTGGGGTTGCACTGATATTAATTCTTTTTTTATATGTATCTTTTATTTTTCCTGAGAAAATATGACAGGAATATTTTTTAGTTTTTGTTAATATTTATTGGATTATTATTTTTCATGATAACCAAACAGCGCCCCGAAGTTGAAAAGCTTTAGGCCCTGTTTAGTAGGTAGAAAATTTTTTGTTTTCTCTATTCAAACTTTTCAAAAAAAAGGAAAATACGTTTAGTTACGAGAATCATACAAAACAAATTAAACAAAGCAAATGATCTACTATTTTCAATATTTTATATAGCGAATCCGAAATTGGCATAATACATGCCTTTGTTCAATTAAATCGAAATACATTTAATACCGGTATAAAACGAAAACACGGGATTGCTAATTATTTTCTTCTTTTTCTTTCCCTTTCTTCCTCTCCACTTCGATTTTCTTCATCAGGCTCACGAAACACGGGATTGCGGAATAAAGAACTCATTTTAAACACATTTATCAAGCTTTCATCAACTTCATTTTCGCAAAATTAGCTTACAAACTGATTTTCTTATTCTTTATTTTCAACCAAATTCAAGACGAACGTATTTTCTCCTCGAAACGAAACTAAAGACAATACATCAAAATTTTCATATTCGAATTTCGATAAAGAAAATTTTCTAACTAAACGGCGCTTTAAAATCATCGTATTTGAAGTTTACGAGATTACCATCCATTTTGATTCTTCTCTTTTTGTTTCTGAAGATAGTTGTTATCTCAATTGGGCCTAGATCTGGGCTTGAGTGAGGATGTAAAATCAGTTTAGTTCACACCTCTGAGCCCAAACCAAGACAGGCCCAGTCCAATCGTTTACATGCTTACGGTCCACAACATTGACTGTCTCACAAAAATAGCTAGCTTTAATTCCCCTGAAATAATATTTGATTTGCAGTATGTGCATTTGTTTCTGAACATGAAAATTTTGTTTCAAACTATTATATGTATATAATAGTTTCACTTCTTGTAAAATATTATAATAGTTAGCGGTGTTATTAAATATGCAAATATGCACATGTAATTAGTTTTTAAGTATTCAAAACCTTTCTTAACACAATTTTGTTTGAAACTCATATGTGAAAAATATATATACATTTTTAAGCTAATATGAACTTATAAGTTATAAGTAAAGAAGAAAAATCCAATCAGGTTTTTTGTTGTTTTTAAAAGCATTATACGAGTCTTTGAGGCTTGACTTAAGCGATAAAGGTGTGGGATGAGTTATGGAAGATCTTATAAATGCAAATGAATAGAAGCCAGAAAAAATTAAAATCGTATTTTATGAAAGTGCAAAGATCACAAACTAATAATTGACATACGATTTTGGTTCAATTTACGGTTTGAACCATTCAAAGTTATTTTCCTTTCTTAAGTGTTCTAATCCCATAATCGTATAACCTCATTTTTTTCTTTCTCCTACCACTTTTCTATTATGTTTTAAGCATTTATCATTAGGGAATTTAGAACTTCTTCCATATCCGCTTTTTTTTTTTTTTTTTCTTTTGATTCTTGATGACTTATATCCCCTCTCCATTCCTTCAAATTTCTCATTTATTTTCTTGCTTTTTTTTTTTCTTGCAATCTGTAGAATCCAAGAAACAACATAAAACTCACTCCTTCAAACACTGGGCTCTAACATCTCCTATTCACGAAGTTTTGCCATTTCAAGACTATTGTCCATTGCTTTCGCTGTGTCATCTGCCTTAAGTTAGCTATAGGGCTTAGGGGGAAAATATGATTTTTTTTTTTTGGGTCACAGTGGACGATATATGAACCATATAAACAGAGTAAAGGGTTTATTATACGCCTGAGCTCAATTTGATTTATGCCCGCTTTCACCCTTAAACCGTGAACCGAATTGATATTTTGGTTTTTATGAAATTTTAAACCAATCAAAACTTATGAATCTTAAAAACCATGGTTTCGGTTTGGACGATTTAACCGGTTTTTCACGGTTTATGAACAACCCTAATTGTAACATTAAAATCCTTTTTGGGAAAGTGGTTTCAAGCTCTCTCTAATAATCACTAATTTGGAAATAGGAGATAAAAATTAAAAAGACAAAAATCTAAAGCCAATTTGGATGATACTGCAAACGCGGTGTTGAAAAGCAAGCAAAAGCCCGAAAATACCCCTGTTCTCTTGGCACCTATTAACCCTTACCATTGAGGGGGCCCAACAGTTCATTTGTCTCTGCTCTCAAGTCTTCTACTGTGCTTGATCTATGCTTCGTGAGTCATCTTTTTCAAATCATTAAGCCCTATTTCTTTCCCTTTCAATTTCTGCAATCGGCATTTGTTGGATTCTGAGAAAAGCATGCTAAAAATTAACGATATTAATTGTTATCGCTCGTAAAAAAGAATTGAAAATCCAGAATTTTGCTTTTTCATTTTTTTTCATCTGAAAATGGAATCTTTCATTGGAAAAGTACTAGTAGAAGCTTCACCAATTTCTGATGATGATTGTTTTTTTTATATGTATATGGTTTCTTGTTTGATTCTGTGATTCTGTTTTCAATTTATCTGTGAACGATCCACATTGAACTCATTGTTTTCACCTCCCAGTATTGTGTACCATGGAAAACCCTGTGATTGATAGTAAGGATGGTGGTGGTCATGATGATGATGTTCAAGTTACATGCTTTTCAGAGGTTTCTGATGATGTTACTCTCCATTTTCAGATCATACGACTTGACAAACAGGTGAGGAAGTTGCTTTGTTTTGCCAAACACTTTAGTAAATTAGCTTTAGATTATTCTGTTAATTCATTTTTTTCATGATTTAGTTCATCATTATGCAAGAATTTTAGGTATCATTTGGATTTTGGATACATTTCTTTTCAAAAAACAAAAAAACCAAAAACAAAAAACATTAATGAAAGTATACATCAGCCTCCTATGTGGTGTGTTTTATTATATATAGAAGTTATTTGTGTTTTTTAACAGAAAACAGAAAGTGTATCCAGCCAGACACCTGTTGTGGTATTTAGTTTCAGATTGCATTGATAGTTGTTAAATTGTGATTTTGAGAGTATTATCAAGCATTTCTCTTTGATTGGGTTGGTTTATTGGAGATCTCAAGTGTGAAAATTAGATGAGTTAATTTTTTAAAAGGTGGGATAAAAGAACACAAGTTACACAACCTGATGGAAGGCAAAACCAGAAAGACCTTATAGGGTTTTGCATGATAGAACACAGAAAAATAGCATAAAGGGAACAAAAGGCCTGAACATATAACAAATAACCCATGAGAAATAGAAGCACTTTGCTTAGGTGAAATATCCGCCCGAAAAAAAAAGTAGCCCAACTGTAATCTTGCACCCGTAGAAGTCCTCTGACTCCCTGTTTTCTTTGAAGAGGCCTAGATAAAACTGCAGTTGGATCATCCTCCATCAGAAGGTTGTCATTAGGTTTCAATAGTCTTGATGCGAGGCCTCCCTTCAACAGGGCCAGTTCTTCTGTTACTATAGCATGGCCCAGATTTGCTTGCTTGAATTATTCTCTTGCTGTAGCTGGCCTATGATCTTGAAAAATTCCACTAATGTGCATCTGTTGCTGATTATCCAATGAGCAGCCGTCAAATTTTGACTTCATGCCACCCACTTGGGGCGGGGGTAGGGGGGGAAGGGAACAACTGGGTTTGCCCCTGCCATGAACATCCTACTGAGCAATATAACCAGGAAATGAAGCAGATTGCATCCGACAGAACCTAAAAAGCTTTTCCTAGCATAGCCACCAGGGAAAAGTCACCAACATTTTTATACCTTTCTAAGGTGGAACCCAAGACAACCCTGCTGTTCTGAACAGTTTATGCTCTAAGGTCCAGTGTTACTGTATGTTTATTATTGAAAGTGTTTGTCGAAGTAATCAAGATGATGAACTGATTATTTGAGAACTAGATTAGGTCAGACACTATGAGTGTGCGGTTCAATTTCTACTGTGGGATAGTCTACAATTTTGTTATGGCAGCAACTGTTATTTGTCATCTATTCCTTCTCTCCGAGCTTGTCATTGTCTGGATTTTTATTAAAGTTACATGATGTTGTTTGGTGAGGTTTAAGTTTCCAGTTTCGACATTGGTGGTCTTGGTCTTGTAGAGCATATGCCTGGATTTCAAGTTCCAGCTCTGCCAAGTTAGGACACTTGTATGCAGCAGCGTCCACAAGACCTGTAAGTTTTTGGTTAAAATTTTTTAAATTCCTTGTCTGAAACTTGAGTAAATTGTTTTTTGCTTACATGGCCTAATATTGGGACCGAACTCCACTGTTAATCCTAAAGAATGATTCAAAACAATTAGTTACAATCACCAAAAAGATATTAACTTGAGGATCGAAAAGAAATCAAGAATAGTATGATTATTATGATCACTGACATTATTAAACCATTGCCATCATCTTGCTATTTTATGATTGTATGTAGAACAATACAGTGAGTGTTACTTCTATTCTAGGAGGAGCTTCTGATAATACCGGATCTGGCATTGCTCGCAGATTAGGTAAATTGTATAGTCAACTACTATGTGTAATAACTTTGAAAACCATATTGTTATGATCTATGAGTGTCTGACATTTTGATTATAAATTTATCAGCATTGAGGACTGGCTTCAATATAATCCTGGCTTGCAATATTCCTAAAAATAACCCGATGCTAGAGGTATGATCTCTTTTTCAAAACAGTCACACCTTCAACATCTTCATGGGTTTCCTTGTAGTTTGCCTATTTTTGTTTAATTCTCTTTGTAGGCAGATGCTGAGAAAAAGCTGATACAGAAGCTAATCAGTTTGGGATACACTAGGCCAAGATCTGTAGGTTCAACCTCAGAGGAGATGAGAAAGGACTAACATGATGTACAATTTGCAAATGCTTCTCAATTTAGAGTAGATTTGTTTGGCATTGTGATGAACATAACATTTCTCTCATTTTCGAGGGTAATGTTTTCAGGGAAGGAGTTCTATTGAAGTGGACAAAAATGGATAGGCCTTGGGATAAAAGTTATATATATATATATATACTAAATTTCTAATTAAGTTTCTTATTTTTTCTATTCTCTAAAATTATAGGGTATGTTTGGTTACAATTTTTGAAAACTGTTTTTTATTATGAAAAACAAAGTTATAACGCTTTAAACACTCCAAGAAAGCGATAAATACATGCTTTGGTTTCTATTTTTTTGTTTTAAAAATGGTAATACAAAAACACTAAATTCATGAACTAAAATACAAAGAATAATAAAATTGTTTCATCTAATTTAAAAAACTGTTATTTTTAAAGAAATGTTTTCAAAAAACAGATACCAAACAAGGTCATAATTCTTTAAAGAAATTTATGGAAAGCACGACAAAAACCGTAAATGAGCTTAAATAAGTACTTTTGGATTTTTGGAACCTATCCAAACGAGGTCTAAACCTTTACATGCAGATTAATATGTCTATCCAGGCCAATTAGGTTCATCTAACGTTCTTCCCTCAACTAAAGCTACTATTGCTGCTCAACCCGTAAATGAAAGATAAATTTAGTTCACCTTCTAATTATTCATATTTAAAAATAAAATCAATATTTATTTGAATAGTTTTACTAAGACACTTATATATTGAAAAAGAGCCCAACATATATGAGAATTTTTATCACTACTCTGCAATACATCTTTCAGAAAACTAAACTGACATTGAGAGACATACTTGTACAGAATTTCAATGAACATATCAAACTTTTCTTTCCAACATATTTCTATAATTTGAATATTTGATCCTCATTTATTTATTTGTATTTTATATATTTGTATTTGAATGTTCCACTTGCTTAAAAAATTTGACTTTACATGTGTGGTTTGGCAAGATATTTAATTAGTTATATGATAAGATATGTATGACTTTAAAAGAGTTATTCAATTAAAAGGAATGGAATAAAATTATTTTTAGGAGCCCTAGTTTTGCTCAATTGGTAAAGGGGGGTGGTGGGATAGGCATAGCAGATAACCAAAATCAAATCTGAACAATATATTACAATGTAATATGTAAAGTAAATAGATTAAAATAAAATTTTATTTTAGGAAAATAAATCTTCATATTAAGGGAAAAACATGAGAGTAATATTTTTATCAAGATATTCACCCTCTTTTGGTACACAACTTTAATACACGTAGTAAAACGTGTTAGGCTTGTGGACCACCCTCTCTTCTTATCCATAACTCACATGGCAATATGACATGCATTTACTTTTTCAAAAAACAATAAAGGTTGACAATGTCAAACAAAAAATATATGAAGAACTTTTCATAATTAACGGAGATTTGTTTTAATTTCCCACGTACGAGGATTATCCAACACACGGCACAAATATTTCCATGTCATGAATCAATCTTTTCTAGCAGGATGATATAAAAAACACGTGGCAATCATTACATATATATGGATAATCCAACCTAATTGGAGTCATTAAATATGACGTGGGTGTTTGATGAGTATTTGATTCATCTACATTGTTGGATTATATTCATATTTGGTATCATCATCATCAATATCGATGCATGCAAAGGAATTAAATGAGTAAACTACTTAAATCATTCGCCATATTCCATAAAAGAAAAAGAAATGGATAGAATTTCTGAAGTTTCATTTGTAATCGGCAAAATAGCCGAGATTTATGCTTTAATTATTATTACTCTATATATACACATGGTAAGATTACACTTTTTTTTTTATATAAATAAATAGTACTGGTATTTTGACTATTTAGATATTTCCTAGGTTTCATTCACTCAGAGTATGAGTTTCCAAAAGATGGGGAAAAAGTTTCTGGATTTGTGTTGTTTTTTCTTTCTGTTCTTTCCATTGCTTCGAGTGTACTAGGTTTTGGACGAATGATTATGTGGGAAAAGTTGATACTATGTTTGCGATGAATCTAGGTATGCTATGCTGGACTTGATATGAAGAGATTTAGCTTCTGTGTGATAAATCATTAATGTATGAGGAGAGGGCGAATGATTTGCGGGTAGGATGGAGTCTAGAAGAGAAGGTGATGGTGACTGTGAATAATGCAAGTGCGAGCAGATTAGGGCTGCCCCAGTATTCGTGGTGTCGTGAGGCGCTGCATGGCATCTCCAACCCGGCCCGGGTGTTGACGACACCATTCCGGAGCGACCAGCTTTCCGGCGGTCATACTATCCACGGCTGCATTCAATCAGACACTAAGTGGCAGCACTTATGGACAGGTGACGATGCTGTTTTTCTTTCTTTCTTTTTTTCTTTCTGCTTTCATCTATATATGGGAAAAATGTGTTTCAGTTTGTTTGTTTACTTTTTTTACATCTATTTTGGAAAAATTAGTATTAAAATCCTAGATTTTAATGAGTTTTGTATTTAAATCCTAAACTAAAAGCTTACTTTAGCAACTTTCCTAAATTTTATTTTTGAGTATCCCAAATTCTCATTTTAATTGTTTTTATAACATCAAAACTATGTCGTTTTACATGTCATAATTTATTGTGGTTCAGAGTCTGTAATACTAATCTTCCCTTAATTTACATTACAGCCTTGTAGTACCATGCATCTTCTTATAGCCTTAAGCCTAGGAACCTCCTATATATATCCTTCTCTATCACTCTGAGCATGCATTTCAAATTGATATATAGATAATGTCTTTTTTGCTTAAGTTTTCAAAAATTTATAGTATTGCTAGAGAAAAAAATTAAGGGCATGTTTATTGCTTTTTGAAAACTAGTTTCTTTTTATTTTTTGAATAAGGAAAATGCAAATTTGTTTTATAAATTTAGTATTTTTGTGTTTTTCAAAACAAAAAAACTAGTAATCAAACACGATCTATTTGTTTTTCTTGTTCCGAACAAATAAAAAGTTTTCAAAAAATATTAAGAGTCGGTTCCTGTTTTTGTTCATGTATTTGAAAATCGTTCTTGAGAACAATTTTTTAAAACACAATGTTGATGTTCTATGAATTTTCTCATTGTTATATGATTTTATTGTTTTCTATATTCACATACAAAAACTGGGAACCAAAAGTGTTTGAAAAACTGTAACAAAAGGCTCTTAATTTTGCTCTAATTGTACTAGCCAGATTTTTCCTCTAACTGATCTTTAAAACTCCAAACCTAATTAAATGACATTATTAGTAAATTATCACTTTGAAACACACTTTTGACTTTTCCCTTTCATATATATATATATATATATATATATATATCCCAATGTTTTTGAGCACATTTTGCAGGTTGCTCTTAAATGTAAAGGGGAGAGTAATGTACAATATGGGGCACGCAGGTTGACCTTGGAGTCCAAACATCAACGTGGTGCGTGACACAAGATGGGGAAGAACACAAGAGACTTCTGGTGAAGATCCTTACGTTGTTGGAGAGTTCGGAGTTAACTACGTTAGAGGTCTTCAAGATGTCCATGGGACTGAGAATACCAAAGATTTGAACTCTAGACCTCTCAAGGTTTCATCATGCTGCAAGCATTATGCTGCTTATGATCTTGATTCCTGGTTTGAATTCGATCGCCACACTTTTGATGCAAGGGTGAGTCTATAATTATCAAAATCCTAAATAGGGAAACCCATGTGAGTAATAGATTATTTTGGAAGATAAATTGAACTATTTTGAATACATATAACATATATATTTATAGGTATACTTAAACTGAATTATGTTAATCAATCTCTTAAAAGCTCAAACTTATAAGATTTGAGTTTAATATGAATATTTTTTTACACACTATTTATCCAATATTTTCGAATTAGACAAAATTTGGTTTATCCATTTTTTATACACATTATAATGAGCTCAATCATGTAAATATTATCCACTTTAGACTTTTTGGGTCCTCACTGTTTTTTTTATAGTATACTCTTTTCATAACTTTGAAACATGTTTATTAGGTTTATAGGAACTCATACTTTTATAATATCATGAGCATTTTATAAACATTCTCTTCCATGGAATTGTGGAACCAAACCGAACATCTTCTAAGGGATCCAACAAATACTCACATTGGGGTCAAGACTGGCTTTGATATCATTTAAAGTGACTTAGCCCCAATCATTTAGTTATTATACACCGAGAACTTTCTCTCTATATCGGACGTGGATGTGACATACATAATAACTTGTATACATATATACTACTACTTTTTTGTAGGTGTCAGTGCAAGATATGACAGAGACTTTGTTGCCCATTTGAGAGGTGCGTGAAAGAGGGTATTGAAAGAAGAGTGTAATGTGCTCCTTCAATAAAATCAATGGAATTCCTCCTTGCTCTGATCCAAGACTCTTGAAAGGTGTCATAAGAGACCAATGGGATCTTCACGGGTGAGGTTCTATTTATCCAAAATTACAACTTACAATAAATATTCATATTGTTGTTGGCCTATTCCGAATATATACTAATTCAATTTATATTAATTACAGGTACATAGTATCCGACTGTTTTGGTATGGAGGTGATTGTGGACGATCAGAAATACCTAAATGACTAAAGAAGATGTTGCTGCAAACCCTACAAGCAGGTTTGGCAAGTTAATCATGGTCATGTTTGGTTCCTATTTTTCAAAATTATTTATGAAAACAGCTTTTGAAAACACAAAAAATATAACTTTTGTATTCTTTGAAAACTATTCATGTTCTCTAAATTTAGTATTTTTTGTGTTTTTTGTATTTTTTATAACATAAAAAGAAAAAGAGAACCAATGTGTTTTTCGAGTTTTCCTTGTTATCCTTATTTTTCAAATTAAAATGCTTAAAAAACTATAACGAGACGCTTATGATTATTTGGTTCTTATTTTCGAAATTGTTTTAAAAGCACATAAAACACCATTTGATGTTTTTTGGAAAATTATTCTGTATTATTTGATTTTTATGTTTTCTGTATTCTCCATTTTTTTATAAAAAGAAAATGGGAATAACATGTTCTTATTGTAATTTTCTTATTATCCTTGTTTTTCACGGGACAAAAACCACTTTTCAAAAACTATAACCAAAAGGGCCCTTAGTTTCTCTTTGTTTTATAGTAAGTCATGCATGGGTACAATATAATTAATTTAATATATACTGCCATATATATATATTGTTCAGGTTTGGATTTGGAATGTGGGCATTATTACACTGATGCCCTTGAAAATTCAGTGAAGGCTGGGAAAGTGAGTCAGTATGAATTAGACAGGGCGTTGGAAGAATCTTTGTTAGAAAGACGAGGGCTGGATACTTTGATGGCATCCCAGCTTATGACTCTCTCTCTTGGACTGAAGGATATTTGTGCTGATGATCATATTGAGTTGGCAAGGGAAGCTGCAAGACAAGGGATTGTTCTTCTCAAGAATGATAATGGAGTTTTGCCATTGGAACCTCGAATCAACATAGCATTGGTTGGCCCCCATGCCAATGCTACCCAAGTTATGATTGGAAACTATGCAGGTACGTAGTCTCTGAATTCTTTTTTCATTATTTTAATTAATATGTGGGAAAAATCTCAATGGGCGGGTGGCTCAATTAGTTCCTTTATAAACCAATGGAGGATTTACGTCCCATGGAATTAGTCATCGGAATCCCCTTGGGATTTATTTGGCCATTAACTTCAAGGTTCAATACAAGTCCTTGTAGGGCTATTCAAAGATTTGCCTAGTCGATATTGGAGGATTTACCTAGTGGCTATGTTTTGGGCCATTCAAGTCCTTCATGGTCACGAGGATTTATTCTGGCTGCTAACTTGCTATTTACTACAATTAGTTGTTTGAGTCCCCTTAAAACTATTGAAGGATTTACTTAGTTGTTAACTCTAAGGTCTCATACAATTAGTCATTCGAGTATCCTTAGGATCATTGGAAGATTTACCTATTCGTTGACTATTGGGACCCATATAGGTAGTCAATTGAGTCCCCTTAGGGCTATCGGAGGATTTACTTAGTAATTAACTTTAAGACACAAGAAATTAGTCATTCGTTTCCCGCTAAGGTTCATTGTAAGATTCATCCGATCATTAACTTTAGGACTTTATAGAGTTAGTCTAGATATTTAACATGCTTTCAACCTGAGAACCCACTGTTATAAAATAAAATAATAATAAAGGGGTGGGAAATGTTTGATCATCTGTTCAAAATCTTAACTACACTTTTCATGCAGGCCTACCCTGCAAGTACGTGTCTCCACTTGAAGCCTTCTCTGCCATTGGAGACGTGACGTACGCGACGGGCTGTTTGGATGCTTCATGCAGCAACGACACCTATTTCTCTGAAGCAAAAAAGGCAGCAAAACATGCAGAAGCTACCATCATCTTCGTGGGGACTGACTTATCCATTGAGGCTGAGTTCATAGACAGAGTTAATTTCCTACTCCCAGGCAACCAAACAAAGCTGGTCAAACAAGTTGCTAAAGTCTCCAAAGGTCCCGTGATTCTTGTAGTCCTCAGTGGTAGCAATATCGACGTTAGTTTCGCTAAAAATAACCCCAAAATCTCAGCCATTCTCTGGATCGGTTTTCCCGGGGAGCAAGGCGGGAACGCCATTGCAGATGTTGTTTTCGGGAAGTATAATCCTGGTACGTTTTCTCATTCACTGCCTTTAAATATTGGGAATTTCAAAAGTAGTATTAGAGTTGTGAGACCCCTAATTATGTTTGATTTGTTCGAAAAGTTTTATGGTGTGATTACATGAATTTTTTAAGGATTTAGTAAAGAGATATAGACTTTATCTATGGCTACTATTGAAGTATGAGACTATTTAGTTTTAGAATGCTTATAAATATATAATATATTTTTTTGGTTTTAAATTAGGTACAATCCTGGAACGTTTCCTAATTTACTGCCTTTAATGGGAAATTAAAAAATAGTGATAGATTTCAATGACTGAATTTTGTTCAATTTGATCAGAAAATTTTTATAATGCAACGTTATGAATGTTTTTAGGGATTTTAGTAAAGGGATTAGGGGATCAGGTTGATAGGCCTGATTCCATAAGCCACTTTTGAAGTATGGGCTTATTTATTTTAGGATGTCTATAAAAATATGATGTACTGTATAGTATTTGAGAAGTAAATTTCTTTTCATCTGTCTCTGGTTTTTTTCGATTTTTATAAATTAGTGTTTTTGTTTTCGTTTTATATTTTTGTTGTCTATTCTTTTTTTCTTAACCAGTATATAGTCATAAATGTAAACATGAGCTAATTCTGGAAAATTCTTATTAACTTGGATAACATATAGGAGGAAGATTGGCCAGTAACATGGTATGAAGCTGACTATGTCAAAATGCTTCCGCTGTCCTCACGTCACTAAGGCCAGTTAAAGAACTAGGCTATCCAGGAAGAACATACAAATTCTTCAATGGTTCCACAGTCTACCCTTCGGCTATGGCATGAGCACCAAATTCTCATACTCATTATCTCACTAAAACTCCATTAACATCAGCTTGAACAAGCTCCAAAAATGTCGAAATATGGCTTACACAGAAGATCAAGAAGCACCATCATGTCCAGCAGTTCTAGTAGATGACATAAGTTGTGATGAAAACAGTACTATCGAGTTTGAGGTTGGAGTAACAAATGTGGGGAAGATGGATGGAAGTGATGTGGTTATGGTTTACTCAGTTCCTCCATTTGGGATTGTTGGAACTCATATTAAGCAAGTGATTGGATTCCAGAGAGTTTTTGTAGCTGCTGGAGCTACTGAGAAGGTGAAGTTCTCCATGAATGCTTGTAAGAGCTTGAGGATTGTTGATAGGACTGGTTATTCACTTTTTGCCATCTGGGTATCACATCATCAAGATTGTGTGGATTTATCCAAATTCAGTTTCATACCCTCTTCAAGTGATGTACGGTTAGATTTTGAAAGGCTTTAAGCTGTTCTTGTGTATATTTAAGTTTCTGTTAATAATGGTGCCCCTGAGGCCCGGCTCAAAATGGTAAGAGGATTGGTGTAAGGGAAATATACTATATTTGAGTGCTAGAGAATCTGAATACTATAATGATATATTAGTGCACAAGGGAATAGATGTTCAAACAAAAAAAAGTTAGGATGACAATTAGGGGTTCAATTATGTTCCTTTGTCTGTAATGCAAATCCTTTATTTTTAATATTGTTAATAATATTGTCCTTGAGGCATGACTCAAGTGGTAAAAAAGTGTACAAGATGTCTCAGATTCTAAGTCCTATGAGAATTTGAAAATGATGTATCAATCCACATGGGAATAGATGTCCAAACAAAAATGTTATGGATGACAATTAGGTTCAATTATGATCCTTTATCTTTAATGCACCATTTTAATGTGAATAATTTATCTTAATATTGTTAATAATGTTATTTAGAGCTTGACTCAAAATAATACAGAGGGTGGTATATATAGATGTCTCATATTCAAGTCCTATGAGAATCGAAAACGAAAAAAATGTTAGGATGACATTTAGGGGTTTGATTATGTTACTTTATCTTTAATGCAAATCCATTTTAGTAAATTATGTATTATCTATCTTCAAATAATTTACCTCTTATTTGATTTGAAAAATGAAGTATTGATTTAAACGGTTTCTCAGATAAGTATAAACTTCTTTTAAAACCATAAAAGTCTCACTCAAGTCTCAAGAGGAGTAGTAATTCTTACATTGACTTCCATACAAAAGAATTGGGTAAAAGGCATGCAAGGACAAATATTCCCCGTTTTTAATATACTTTTATAAACTGTAAATAATGACGATTCTACATAAAAGAACTGAATTTAATTGTTTTTTATAATTTATAATTTTAAAAAATGTTGTTTGAAAAGTATTATTTTATTGACTAATTTAGATAATAATAATTATTAATATATCATTATCCATTTAATATAACATCAAAAACATTCTTGTCTTTATTAAATAATTACAACAAATGATAAAATAAAGTCCATCATGTTTTGTAGAGATAATATCACAAGATATATGGAGACAAGGGATCCCGGCTTACAACTAGAGTGTGTTAGCTGAAAAAAACAATCAAAATGATAACATAAAATCTTCTTTCTTTTTTTTTTGCAAAATTTTTGCCCTTTTTAAGCCATTTCCAAGTTAGGGTTAATTATATACTTGCCTTAGATCTGGTTATCACCCTTATCGCTTTCTTCACTAGATTTGAGCTTTCTTCCTCAATAAAATGATATTTTCTACTCGATCTAAATTTTTATTTGATTTTCCTTTATTTTCTTATATTTTTGTTACTAACTTGTTGCGTCGTGTGTTTGTTCGTTGGTTTTGTGTGGCATTCAAACGATGCAAGTATTTCCTGGATAAGACAGAAAAGCCTACATCAAATCTCTCTATTCACAAGATGTTTACTATAGAACTGCGTATTCTAAAGATATTAACATTATTCTCGCAGAGGGCTCTCGTTCGCTTTTCTTACAATTAACTTACGTCGTGTTATCCTTTAATATTTTTAAAAAGCTTTGATTTGGCGTTTCAAGTAAATAAGATCATTGTCAAAAAAAGTTGAAATGAAGAAAAATACGGCATAAACACAATAATAATACACAATATTGGAAAATGAAAATATTTTATGCTAATGGTAACTATGAATAGGTGTAAGCCTGTATTTAGTATATGAACTAAAAATATTAAGTAGATTGAGACAAACGGCAGGATATCATTTGTATTACGATATAAAATACTACAAGAAAAA